>RCUC01169545.1:0-176600 GCA_003697995.1 Taxidea taxus jeffersonii
TATATAAGGTATATGTGTATATATACACATATATGTGTATATATACACATATACCTTATATATATATATTATACCCTATATTATATATATAGGGTTGGGTCAAGTTAAATTATGGCACATCATGTAATGGGATACTTTGCTACAGTACAAATATGGAACTACCTTCAAGATACATTATTGAGTGAAATACGATAATATATAAATTTTTATGTATATATATGTTCTAGTATACTACTTAAGGGACACAGCTCTCATCTCTTACAGTCCCACAGTAATACAGGTACACTAACAAATTATTTTTCTAGAATTAGGCCATTTAGGAAAACATAAAGTTGGTAATAGATTTCTAACATCTTAGTCTATCCCTATAATATGTTGATGTCTTCCCATTCCTTTCCCCACTACAGTTGCCACTCTCTCCTGAGTTACCAGTGTTAACGGCCTGATTATATCTTTCCATACTTTTTCCCATGCACATACAGAAATCTGCCCATATAGGTGTACATATCTTTATATATTATTTTTATATATTATTTTATATATTATTTTTATATATTATTTTTGTTCTGTTTGTTTAACCAAATGACATCATACTGCACAGATTTTTCTGTGATCCTCACCAATGCATCATGAACACTCCTCTTCTAATCCTAATAATTAAAAATTGATATATTCTCCATTCAGACTCCATTTCTCTGCCCAGACAGAGAAAAGTATAAATAGGGTCTGTACTTTCATTCAGCCACTAAATTCTCTTGTTAATTCTAGTAGCTTACTCTTTTTGGATTATTCTAGGAATACAATCATATATCCTGAAAAATAATTTTCCTCCCAATATTTATACCAGGAGGCTCTTCTTAGCTGTCTGGCTGCTATGTGGATGTGCCACTCTCTTCTGTAGCTGCTTCCCACTGCAGCCATTTGTTGCTACTGCCCAAAGCTGCTCTGCATGGCCTCCAAGGAATGAGACAGAAGGTGCCTATGAGAATATCGCATGAGGGCTTTGTTCAAGTGTCACAGATCATAGCACAATACAATGGTTCCTGGTCTCTTGGCTCACATATATTCTAATTCAAAGTGTCATCTCATAGGGACCAAAGGCAGGCTCTCCCAAAAAGTGCCACCTTGGCCTATTATTTTAAGTAAAAGTTACTCAGGAAACAGTCCGTGCAAGCACACTCAGACCCTCCTCTCTCTCCTTTGGGAGCAGGAAATAAATCTTCCACATGGAAGTTTTCCTTCTTGTACTAAGGAAAAAAAAAAAATCCTTATCACCGGGGATCAAGACTGTAAAGTCTCCAAAGTTATAGAAAAAACCTTGTTAATTTTTACTAATTATTCCAGCCCAAATTCTCCTCAGAATTACTTATTAATTAAAGTTCCCAACCTTCTGTTTTCTGTGTCCTATTAATTCCTCACAGATTTATTGTCTCATTTCTGAAAAGTATAAAAATTGCCTGCCTTGGTCATTTCTTTGGTCAATTTCATTATTGGGCCTCCATGAGCATGTAATTAAACTTGGGTTATTTTCTCCTGTTAATCTGTCTCACATAAATTTGATTCTTAAACCAGTTGGGTAATCTTGAAAGGCAGAAGGAAATTTTTTTCCTCCCCTACAATCTATACTCAATCCTTGAGCTCCCTGCTATAATTATACCAGCCAAGTTCCCATTTGGTCTCTGGCAACAGGAGACGGGCTCAGCAGGGAGTCCTGTCTGCGCATATTTATTCTAACTTTACCCTTACTCTTTGAAACAGATACTCAAAGAAGGCTTCTTTGACCACCCTGTCTAACGAGCTTGTTTCATTCTCTATCACATTATTCTAGTTTTATTTCCTTATAGCACCAATCATACTATTTATTGACTTACTATGTATCCCCAAGGACTCGATAGCTGACCTGGTGAATTCAGAGAATTTCCGTATCTTATTTATCCTTAACTCACTAGTATCTACTCTTTTTTTCTTTTAAAAGATTTATCTATTTGACAGGGATAGAGATCATAAGTAGGCAGAGAGGCAGACAGGGGGAAGCAGGCTCCC
This sequence comes from Taxidea taxus jeffersonii, assembly GCA_003697995.1. Lineage (NCBI taxonomy): Eukaryota > Metazoa > Chordata > Mammalia > Carnivora > Mustelidae > Taxidea > Taxidea taxus. Next base: position 2,044 of record RCUC01169545.1, read on the forward strand.
TGCTGAGCAGAGAGCCCATGCGGGGCTCGTTCCCAGGACCCTGGGAATCATGACCTGAGCTGAAGGCAGAGGCTTAACCCACTGAGCCACCCAGGCGCCCCACTAGTATCTACTCTTAACTCACTAGTAACTACAGTTGAAAAATACCTACTAGACCTTCAACAAATATTTGTTGAATTAATGAATGTTGATTTTTCAGAAAATAGTCTATATCCTATTTAAGTAATTTCTTTATTCCAACTGTTCTTAGTGTTATTAGGAATGGTTTTTAATGATCTGGGCAATTTTTCAACTTAAGGGTCAGATTATTCAAAGCGAAGTTTCTGAAACTCAATATACTTTTAAAAATGCAGACATATTTGCAGAACTCTGCCATAAACAGAGATAACCCTCTAGGCGGGGATAGAAACATCCTTCTACCTCAAAGTTCGAAATCTGCATTTGCTACAGATGAACTACCATCTACTGGTTTTTTCCAGGGTTTTTTTCCCCCCAATTCTTAGAAAGTCTTATCTGAGTTTAAAATGCTGTAGAAAGGGGCACCTGGGTGGCTCAGTGGGTTAAAGCCGCTGCCTGCGGCTTGGGTCATGATCCCAGGGTCGTGGGATCGAGCCCTGCATCGGGCTCTCCGCTCTGCGGACAGCCTGCTTCCTCCTCTCTCTCTGCCTCCTCATGATTTCTATCAAATAAATAAAATCTTAAAAAAAAATAAAATGCTGTAGAAATATGTTTACCACTTTTTTTTTTAACTTACTGGAACTTTGTGGGAAATGAGGGAAGAAGTTGCAGTCTACCCAAACATAGGTCATTAAAAGCAGGTTTCAGCCCACTTAACTACGTTATTTTGTTTTCGAGAGCCCAACAGTCTCTAAATGGTTTGACCTTAGTGCTGTGATCTGGCAAGGTCTTTGTCTGTATTCCACTCTCCTACTTAATCTCCTTCCATTTATCAATCCAGATACGCGTCTGGTCAAACTGTCCCGAGGACGTCAAAATCAGTCTGTGAGGCATGTTAATGGTTAGCTAGAAAGGCCTGTTGTCAGTGGCTCACGATAAGACGGGTGGTAAGTTGACACAGAGGTAGCAGGAGTTTCGTTTCGATAGCGGGAGTTTTGTTTCGGCTGCGGGCAAATCCCCCAAATCTAGCCGTTTAACTTTTGTTCTCGCAGCCTCCTAGACCGCGAAGATCATTTCCGTGCTTCCTCCCACCGCTCCAGGCCCAGACGGCTGCAGAGAGACAGGAAGCGCCCACCTCCGGACCCCTAGGTCGGGCCGCCCCTTGGCCGCAGCCAGGCGGCGACGCGCTCGCCCGGTGCATTGTGGGCGCTGTAGTCTGGCCGGAACCTGTTCACGACTACAAGTCCCGTGACCGCCATTGCCCCGCGGCCGCCTAGCCCTCAGTCCTCCTCCGCGGCCTCAGCTGGGCCTCCCCGGCCCAGGGCGCGGCGTCCCGGCGAGTCAGCTGTTTCTCGCCGGGGTACGAGAGGCGGAAGCCGGAGAGGCGCAGGGAGGAGCTTCGCGCGCGGGGTGAACGCCCGTCCTACGTGCTCGTTCGCTTCGCGACCGCTGTGCGCGAGCCCGGTGTTCCCGCGGCGGGCAGCAGCGGCGGCGTCGGTGGAACGCGGAGGGGGCGGAGGGAGTCCGCGGCGGCGGCGGCTGCAGTAGAGAAATGGCGGAGACCGTGGCGGACACCCGGCGGCTGATCACCAAGCCGCAGAACCTGAATGATGCCTACGGGCCGCCCAGCAACTTCCTCGAGATCGATGTGAGCAACCCGCAGACGGTGGGGGTCGGCCGGGGCCGCTTCACCACCTACGAAATCAGGGTCAAGGTGAGGCAGCCTTTCTCCCCTTCGGAGAGACCCCTCCCGCGTCCGTGGTCTCCCCCGGCCAACCCAGAGTGGTCCCCTCTGGCGGCGACAGCCGCCCAGGCCGGGAGCCCCGGGTTGACTCGGTCGGGCAGCCTTGTCAACGGGCGGGGTCTTGGGCCAGGGCCCCGCTTCTTCTAGGGCTTAGAAGGGGTCTGCAGAGTGAGCTGAGCCCAGCACTGGTATGTGGAGAAGGTGCTAGAAGAAGAGGGCGTGGGTTGAGCGCCGCTTGCCCCTCAAGCAGCTGATCTGGGAATGACATTTGAGTTGGAAAGGTGTAGATCTTTCGAGAACACAGTGCTTCATCGGGAGGGGAGCTAGATCAGACTGAGAAAGGGGGTTTGCGCAAAGTTGAAGTTTTCCCAGTCTTCTTGAGCTGGAGACTTGTCCTAAAGGTGGCAGAGCCAAGCTGGTTGGTTGTTCCAGGCCCTTCCCGAGCTAACCAAACTGACCAGGTTGTACATTTCTCGGAACAAAATCTAGAGGGTGCTTATAAAAGCCAGGAGAGAACAGTGACAGACCTAAGCATTCTGGGCCACCTTCGTGCTAAAGGCTGAGGTGTGGCGAGTGTTGTCTACCTCACAATCCAAAACCTACACCTGCTTTAAGAAAGCCTATTCACTTAGGGAACTTGCCCTCTTAATTTCGAGATTTGCACTTAACTGAATGAAGGAATCAGCTGAAGTAGAAACACACTTATAATTTCGTAACTAGTATTTGATAGCAATAAGTAATTCAGATGATTTGAAAGATGCTAATTGAAAATAGTGCTTCACTTTCACTGTAGTTCAGGATTAAAGAACTTTCTTACCTATGAAAGTATGTTTAAAAGTTAATGACATGAAATGAACCTAGCTGTTAAAAACGGCAACAAATTTTTACTAAAAATTAAGTATAAGAATTTCACTTTATGGTAATTGAAATTTACATAACAAGTTACTATTAATATTTAAGTGGAGTAATTTCTTATTAACTTGTGCATTTTTTTGTGCATGTGGTTAAAAAACAACCTGTAATTTGCCATCTTCACCATTTTTAAGTGTACAGTTCAGTAGTGTTAAGTTTATTCATATTGTGAAATTATGCATTTAAAAAATATGTGTTGCTAAAAGAATTTTTTAACAATCAGACTTTAAAACGTGAAACTAAAGTTTATGTTACAAGTCACCCTAGTGTCCCTACGGATTTGTAAACTGTGAGCCATAAGCAATTTGGTGAAAAAATCCAAGCACCGGTATACTTCAAGGAAGTATTTTACCACATACGCCTAGTGAAAGAGTAAGGCCTCCCCATTTTTTTTTTTAACTTTTGGAATGATTTTAAAATATATGGCAGAATGTTCACTAAAAAGAACTTCCGCTTTTACCCTAATTCACCACCATGTTTTCCTTTATTTTTTGTGCTAAAACAGATTGGTATTCCTGTTTCTAAACTTCCATAGCTAGTACTTCCTGTCATACAACTGAAACAGAATCTTCTGCTTCCACTTCCTCCATTTAATAACTTCGTGTTTATCTTGCTGAGTGCATTGTATTAAATGCATTGTATTATAATTTAATTGTTTAAAAAATACCTGTGATACTTGATTACTGCATAGCTGATGGGACACTTTAAAAATAGTGTTTATGGTATGATCATTTACATTTTTAAGAATAATCCTTTTTAAGAGTGGTTAATAAGTTATGGAATTAACAAAGAATACACCTGCATTGGTTTGTATTATATAAAACAGTTTTTTTGTGTGTTAATGATGTTATTAGTCATAAATGCAGGTATCCTAAAAAAAGTGTAATTGAGTTTCTAATGGTTGTAAAATGACATTGAAGTTTTTCTGAATATGTGATGTGTTAACTTAAAATTCAGAACACTTATAGTAAGACAGTAGGTCTTATTTAAGTAGCATATGATTTTTTAGAGTAATTACAGCCTTGTGTTAAGGTAAAATGGCCAGCAAGATGAATAGTTAAGTCATTTTGTAATTTTATTTATTACTACTTTCTGAACTGTTGCTTCTCTCCCTAGCCCCTGTTGCCTGCCCTTTGCTACTGAATTGCCATGTGGAGTTTGGGACCTTAAACTATCTTATAGTTACTTTCTAATTCTGGTCTTGAGAAAAGTGTTCAATTTTATAGAATCTGATTGAAATTACTCTAATTCACAGAGTAATTTTATCTAGATAGTGGTACTTCAGAATGGAAGTTTCCCAGTCTCCATTTATCTTTCGGTTTGAGGGTAGTGTTTAAGACTATTAGGATCACTTGATTAGTATCTCTGGGCTTTTGAAAATAATTGTTACAGTGTTAATGTTTTTAAAAATTGTTCTAATGGGTAGGTACAGCAGAGAGCACATAAATGATGAAAGGTTTAGGAAAGCTCGGGGTTTAGGATTATTTTGGCATATTAAAGAGAAGTTTAAAGGAGAAACTCAATCACTATTTTTGAAGTTTGTACCATAATGTCACCTTAATTTTCTGGGGATTTTAAGTTAGTTCAGATCTGCTATTGTAACTAGAGACAGTTGCTTCAAACAAGAGGGAAGTTAAAGGATCTTTCTTTTTTTTTTATTTTTTTTATTTGTTAGAGAGAGAGAGAGTGAGCACAGGCAGACAGAGTGGCAGGCAGAGGCAGAGGCAGAAGCAGGCTCCCTGCCGAGCAAGGAGCCCGATGTGGGACTCGATCCCAGGACGGTGGGATCATGACGTGAGCCGAAGGCAGCCGCTTAACCAACTGAGCCACCCAGGCGTCCCTAAAGGATCTTTCTTGAGCTCTGAGTTCAATGAATAGATTATAAGCAGAGTAAGGTCCACAATCTAAGCTCCATTTCCCCTCTGTAAGATAGTTATGCTAGCAATAGCATGTACTCATAGGACTAAATGAGATAATATATGTAAATCTCTTTAGCATTGAGTGGTATATATACTAAGCTTTCAAAAGTTACCTCTTTCTAAAAACAGATATGTTCTAATTTAAAAGGCAGTGATCAACTAAATACATTTTCTGTGTTACTGTGCAGTTGAGTTACTAAAATTGTTAGATTTTCTTGGCATGGAAGTATACTTTCATTGCGGCAGATGTAGTATAAAAGAAGCCATTTTGTTCGAGGAGCTTTTTTGTTTGTTTGAAGTTTTTATTATTTTGTGTGATTCCATGTAGAAAGTTGTGATGTCGTTTGGAAGGTGGTAAATTTCATACTAAACCCCAAAATATTTAATAGAACACTTCATATTTTAGGTTTGCACATTTCCTGTGATTATAATAGTATTCTTAGAGTTTTATTGAGATGTTGATATACAGGGTATTAGAGGTATACAGCAAAATGATTTTTTATGTGCATATATTTTGAAATGATTACCACAATAAGATTAGCTGACATTCAACTCCTCACATAGTTATAGAAGTAGCCTTTTAAAATTGAGGCTTATTAAAATACAAAGTTGAGGGGCGCCTGTGTGGCTCAGTGGGTTAAAGTTTATAAGTGTCATGACTGTGGAAAATTTTTCCGTCAGATGGCATATCTTACTGAACACAGGAGGATTCATACCAAAGAAAAACCCTATAAATGTAGTGAGTGCGAAAGAACGTTTAGTCAGAATTCCACCCTTATTTGACATCAGTTAACCCACAGCGGAGAAAAACCCCTGAGCCTTCGGCTCAGGTCATGATCCCAGGGTCCTGGGATCGAGCCCCACATGGGGCTCTCTGCTCAGCGGGGAGCCTGCTCCCCCTCCCCCGCGCCTGCCTCTCCACCTACTTGTAATATCTCTCTCTGTCAAATAAATAAATAAAATCTTTTAAAAAAAATACAAAGCTGAATACTAAAGTTTAATCAACATTTTTTTTAAAGGATTTTATTTATTTATTTGATGGAGACAGTGAACATGAGCAGGTGGAGGAGCAAAGAGAAAGGAAAGGGAGAAGCAGACTTTCTGCTGAGCATAGAGCTCTATGTGAGACTTGATCCCAGGACCCGGAGTTCATGACCAGAGTGAAAGGTAGATGCCTAACAGGCTGAGCCACCCAGCCATCTTTTTTTTTTTTTTTTTTTAAGATTTTATATATTTATTTTAGAGAGAGTGCATGAGGGGTGGGGGTGAGGGGCAGAGAGAGAAGAGAAACTCAGGTAGACTCCACTTTAGTCTGGAGCCTGAATCAGGACTGGATGCAAAACCAAGAGTGGATGCCTAACTGACTGCGCCACCCAGGTGCTGCAAGTCTGATAAACATTTGGACAAGAAAGATGGTTAGTATAAGTAGCATTTTGACAGTTTCCATTCTAAACCTGTATTGGTGATTTTATTCTCTGTGAGTCCTCTCATTTTAAATTGGAAGTTATTAATATCAGGATTAGAAACTAATAAATAAATTCTTAGACTTGCTATCAGTATTTATAAGAATGTATTAGTAAAGGGCCCAGATATATTTTTTTAATGATATTTTAAAGCATCAAGGTATTTTATGTCAAAGGACATCTGCAGAATCTATGTAGCTTTATCAGCTGGCCATGAGATGTCTGATACACATCTTTGCTGGTGGCTACAGCTGGCTTCCAGGATCTCCATGAAGGATAGGCATGTCACTAGCTTTCAAGGTTCTTACCTAATCCATGCCTTAAGATGGGGGAGGGAAGCAGTGACAGTTAAAAAGTAGTCGGGTTCTCTGCTCAGTGGGGAGCCTGCTTCCCCACCCACTCTCTCTGCCTGCCTCTCTGCCTACTTGTGATCTCTCTCTGTGTCAAATAAATAAAATCTTAAAAAAAAAAGTAGTCCTGCTATATTGGGCTACTAGGGACTGTTCTATATTGTTCATTTTAGTACTTTAGGGAACCAAAGCACAGACAGTAGTCTCACCCAAAGTAAGTTATCTGACTAGTGTCACAGCCGGGGTTAGATTTGAAGTAGTCTGGTCTTGGTTCAGAATTGCTTCACAGCTGCAGTTCATTTAATTTAAAACAGGACATTAAAACCTTTGTTGTCTGCAGCCTCATTTGGGGGCACCCTCGGGTGTCTGAACATTGGAAGGAAATCCCAGGGTTGGTACTCTTGAGACCTGAGTTGAGTCTTCAGTAATGCACAGTGGGTAAGACGCACCCAGGAGAGGCGAGCAGCTGCAGAGAGCTTGCTGTTAAATTCTACGCTCTGGTGAGACCTGGAGAGGACACGTTGTTGACTGTGATGTTATAAAAGGCAAGCTCTTTTTTCTGTGTGTTGAAGCTGAAGAGGGGACTTAGCACTTCAGTGCTTCTTCTATTCAAGGCACCGTGCTATATATATATGTCCATAAAATATGGAGCGTTTCATGAATTTGCGTGTCATCTTTGCGCAGGGGCCATGCTAGTCTCTGTATCGTTCCAATTTTAGTGTATGTGCTGCTGAAGCGAGCACTGCTGTATATATATAACACGGTCTTTGAGGTAACTGAAGAGAATAGGGAATATTCCTGTTTTGCTGATGTAAAAGCTGGGGTCTCTGTTGATCTGATCCTCATCTTTTGTCCCTTCCCCATTCTTGCTTTATGTTCCAGGCCTATTGAGCTGCTTGTACCTCCTGAATAAGCTGAATTCTCTTTTATCCAGGCCTCTTGTATCTACATACTTCCTCTGCCATTAAAAACCATCTTCCTGGGACGCCTGGGTGGCTCAGTTGGTTAAGCAGCTGCCTTTGGCTCAGGTCATGATCCCAGCATCCTGGGATCGAGTCCCACATCAGGCTCCTTGCTCGGCAGGGAGCCTGCTTCTCCCTCTGCCTCTGCCTGCCTCTCTGTCTGCCTGTGCTCACTCCCGCTCTCTCTCCAACAAATAAATAAATAAAATCTTTTAAAAATAAAGTTATTTATTTATTTAATTATCTTGAAAGATTTTTCTTTGTCAGAGAGAGCGAGAGAGCACAAGCAGGGGGGAATGGCGGGCTGTACCGTCAGAACAGGGGTAATTGTCCACCCAGGTACCCCCTTGCTATCATCTTTTTAGAGATTTTGCTGATCCTTGGAATTTACATTGGATTTCCTTCCTGTGTAGCCTTGTAGCCCTATAAGGATTAAATTTATTTGCTTATTTGTGGCTTCCTTTAGTTCTTGTGTCTTCCACTATAAGCTCCTAGAGGACAGGGACTGTCATAATCACCCTTTTTCAACACCTGGCACTGCACTTGGCATGTAGTAGGCATTATGAATAATGAAGTTAAGGGAGATTAAGTAACTTGCCCAGAGTCATGGGTATTAAATAGCAAAACTGGGATTTGATCTACGTTTTCTGACCTTCAGAGCCTGTATTAAACATTCTCCTGGGGAGCTTTCGAAACCATTGTCTTCTTTCATTGGGCAGAAGTGGGGTTTGGGAAATGGTAGTTTCTTTATTTATTTTTAAGATTTTATTTATTTTATTTTGGGAGAATGAGTGATGGAGAGAGCATGAGCCAGGGGGAGAGGAAGAGGGAGAAGCATACTCCTCGCTGAGCAGGGAGCCCAGCTAGAATGCTTTTTAAACTGTCATTTCCTGGGGTGCCTGGGTGGCTCAGTGGGTTAAGCTTCTGCCTTCGGCTCAGATCATGATCCCAGGGTTCCTGGGATTGAACCCTGTGTCGGGCTTCCTGAATCATGCCTGACTCTTGCTCTCTCCCACCTTTTCTCTCTTTGTCAAATAAATAAAATCTTAAAAAAAAAAAAAAAAAAAAAGACACCCTAGCAAGGACACTTTACTGATACACAGGAAGGCTCATTCCTGGGTGCACCATGCTCTCTCTCTCTGAGAAGTATGAAAAAAATTTATGGAACCACAGTGGTTGATAGTTAGATGGGATTTAGAAAGGCAAATTCTAAGTAAATAAATAGAAACAAATCACCCAACCAAAACAAAAAAGCAGATCCTGATAGAGATCTGAGAGCAGAGAGGAAAACCAGTGACATTTGCCAAAGATAGAAAACTGTTTTTGGAGGGGAGGCAATTTAGATACTAGCTGAAAGTGTAACAACCTGTATAGTTTAGCATTTTCAGAAGGGGAGGCATTGGCTGTATTCAGCCAAGATAGTTGTTTTTGCCACTTGTACTGTGTCCCCATGTAAGAATCAGGGAGGTAAGCCAGGAGTTAAGAAAATATAAAATATCCATCTAAGAAAGAAATTATGATTATTATTATTATTTTGAGTGTGCACATGAGCCAGGTGGGGAGGCAGAGAGACAATCTTTTTTTTTTTTTTTTTTAAAGAATTTGTGTATGTATTTGTCAGAGAGCACAAGTAGGGGGAGAGCCAGGGTCCTTGCCAAGCAAGGAGCTTGATGTGGGACTTGATCCTAGGACTGTGGGACCATGATCCAAGCCGAAGGCAGATGCGAAGGCAGATGCTTAACCAGTTGAGCCGCCCAGGTGTCCTGGGAGAGAGAGAATCTTAAGCAGGCTCCATAACCAGGGTGGAGCCCAGTGTGGGGCTCATCTCACAACCCTGAGATCATGACCTGAGCTGAAATCTAGAGTTGGATGCTTAACTGGCTCAGCCACCCAGGCGCCCCAAGAAAGAAATTCTTATGTTAGTATTGACACACTGTACCTTTAAAGTGGAAAAGTTTAACTTTCAGCAGTCTTGGTGATTCTTTGCAATGGAAATGTTCCTGTCTTCACCTTCATAATCATGCTTACCAAAAAAGAAAGAAAAAAAGTTTGAACTGTTGTTTTTAGGTACTTCGATGCTTTACCATACTGTGCAGCTTTCATATAAGCAGAGCCAGCAATTTTTTGAACTACAGATAAGAAAGAAGGTGTCCAAGAAAAGCAATGTTATAATCTTGGTATGGCTGTTTACTGATTTCTTGGTTAATGACTTAATGTGTTCAACCAGAGTTTTACGTCCTTAAAGAAATATGTAGAACCTAGGAATTTTGATATGGTAGTAAAATGTGACATTTGATGTAACTTTCAAGAAAGGTGGTATCAGGATACAGTTTGGGCTATTCTCACAGAGTTTTGAACGATACAGTGTTTATTTTTTCACGTGACAGGTTTCAGAGGCAATCTTGGGCTGTTATCCTGGCTTGACTGTCAGCTCCCAGCATCACATCCGTCTTCTAGCCAAGGGGAAAACGTATTCCTGCCCCATTGCCGTTTTCCTCAAAAGGAAGCTGGGAATTTAGTCACATCTTCAGCCCTGTGAAGAAAGGAAGAACTGTGGCTTTAGCAACTTTCTGATTATTTCTCTTAATTCTTTATTTTCTTGCTGATGCCTGATATTTCAAAGTTTAGAGGAAGATGGGTAAGAAAATTGAGTTCTCATTAGTTCCAACAATCTTTTTTTTAAGATTTTTTGTTTATTAGCATGAATTGGGGGGCCAGTGGGAGAGAGAGAAGCAGACTCCCCACTGAGCAGGGAGCCTTACATGGGGGTTGATCCCAGAACCCCGAACTGAGCCAAACGCAGATGCTTAACCAACTGAGCTACCCAGGTGTCCCAGTTTTGACAATCTTAAACGTGAATGAGTTTTGATTTCTTTCTGAGAATTTTGGTAAGTTGAGAAAGACTATTGTGAAGACATGGTATATCTGATAGAGGTATACTGTGGGATTGGGGTTGCATTAGAGGTGTTGAAAATACATGATTAATCTTTACTTTTTTTTTCTTTCATGGCTGTTTAAAACTATGCAGGAAATTTTACTTAGGACCAGCATTTTAGTTGATGGTATTAAATGATAGAGTATATAATTTGAGGTGCCAGAATAAGTGAGATCATTGTCTCTTACCAGAAAATCATAGAAGACTTGAAATAATTCTCATAAAATTATTTTGTGTCTAGCAGTATCGGAACGGGCACTTACTAATTCTTTGCTCTCTAGACTTTGATTTTATCACTGATGTAGCATCTCTGTTTGCTTGGATTCCCTTAAGTTATTTCCATACTTGCCACCTATAGATTGTTTGCTTTCTGTTTTTTCCCTACTCCTGCCTTGTGGGATAGTAAGTTTGGGAATTCTAGTCCATACAGAGAAAGAGAGGAGTCTCAAAGCTCCTCTCCTTACACCCATTTCTTTGCATCCCACTCCTCTTTTGCCTTGACATTATTTGTTACCTTGAAGTGGAAACGGAAGTAGATAAAAGTCTTGTTGGCTTGGGGCGCCTGGGTGGCTCAGTGGGTTAAGCCTCTGCCTTCGGCTCAGGTCATGATCTCAGGGTCCTGGGATCGAGCCCTGCATCGGGCTCTCTGCTCAGTGGGGAGCCTGTTTCCTTCTCTCTCTCTGCCTGCTTCTCTGCCTACTTGTGATCTCTGTCTATCAAGTAAATTTAAAAAAATTTTTAAATTAAAAAAAAAAAGTCTTATTGGCTAGGCATATATTATGTATTGTCAGGCCTTTATTTAAGTTTATACCCAGGGGTGCCTGGGTAGCTCAGTTCATTGAGCATGTGACCCTTGGTTTTAGCTTAAGTCATGATCTCAGGGCTGTGGGATAGAGCTCTGTGTCTGGCTCTGTGCTCAGCGCAGAGTCTGCTGGAGATTTTCTCCCTCTCTCCCTTAAGCTTTCTCTTGTGTGAGTGTGTGTACACACTTTCTCTCTTTCTCTTAAATGAATAAATAAAATCTTAAATAAATAAAGGTATTTATAGCCAGAGTTGCCTCCCATATTGTGTAACTTGAGAACTTTTTTAAAGATTTATTTATTTATTTATTTGGAGAGAGAGCAATGAGCAGGGGAAAGGGCAGAGGGAGAGAGAGAGAAAGACTCGAAGCCGACTCTCTACTGAGTGTGGAGCTAGACGTGGGGCTTGATCTCACTGCCCTGCCCTGAGATCATGACCTGAGCTAAAATCAAGATTCAGAAGCCCAACCTACTGAGCCAACCAGGCACCCCATTGAGAACATTATTAAGACACTAATACATTAAAAAAAAAAAGGACACTAATAGATCTAGAGCAGGAGGGAGCAAGCTCTGGGCTTCCCTGTTTTTGTAGTTTTATTGGAAGACTTCCACAACTCAAGGCAATAATTTGTGTTTTAAGCTGCTAAGTTTGTGATAATTTGTTACAGCAGCAATAGGAAATTAATAAGAATGACCATACCCTTTTACTAAAAATCATTTCCTGGGCACCTGAGTGGCTCAGGTGGTTGAATGTCTGCGTTTGGCTCAGGTCATGATCCGAGGGTTCTGGGATTGAGCTCTGTATCGGGCTCCCTGCTCAGTGGGGAGTCTGCTTTTCCTCCCCCATGGCCTTGTGCTCTTGCTTGCTCTCTCTCTCTAAAATAAATAAAATCTTTTTAAAAAACTGGGTATAAGAGAAAGAACCACATAATCTTTGATAGAGGTGTTTATCCTTGCTGTTACCTGGTGCTCTTGTATGAGAGGGGGCCAACTTCTGAGACTGGACAGATGTAAATTTATGAGTGCTATGTGATGAATACTGTGGATTATTAGCTCTGGTTAAAAATTATTTTAGAAAAGGTATAATCCTTTATTATTAGGCCTTTGACCCTCCATAATTCTAGGCAAGTTCTTGGAAGCAATTGTATCTTACATTCATTGCACATATTAGGAGAAAAGTATTTTGAGTTCTGCATCTTGTGATTCTAGGTCTCAAAGTCTAGAATACATTTAAGTATTTCAGGCAATAAATGTATAACTACACAATCTCTTCTGATGTTACAGTTTTCTTTTTTCTTGGTTTCTATTTTGGAAAGAAACCTGCACGTAAGCCTCAGACATTTATTTATAATGAGCAGGAACAGGCTGTTCTTTTAAAATATCCAGATCCATTTGTGACAGGATAGATTTTAAAAATCCAACCTTAAAGGGCTATGAGGTATATAAACTACATGTATCAAATATGTAATGCACCCAGAGTTTCTATATGAAGAAAGTTCAAGAATGTTAAAGCTAAGGAAATATTGTAGAAGAAGGATTCTAACTATAAAATCTGGTAAAACATTCATAAAATTAGGAAAGGATTTATAGGTTGGAGTAGGCTGTTAGTTATGAATACTGTTCAGTGGGTTATTTAGAAGGAATATGTTCTTTGATTTGCTTTTCTCTAGAACATTTGATAGGCCTTTGTCTAAAACTGTTCTAATACAGTAGCCATTAGCCATAAGAGGCTATTTAAATTGAAGTGTTAGATAGAAGCTACCAGACATCTATTTCCTTGGAATTAAAGTTGACTTGTTTGACTTGTCTTTGGTTCATTACAAGTGATAATTGGGCTTGAATATACAGTATATGTCATATATAAAGGGACCATTGTATACAGGGCTTTTTCTCTTGAGTTTCTGTAACATTTTTGCCCCACCTTGCTGTTGTTTCCAGTCATTGGTCACTCACAGTCTGTTCACTGTTACCTCTGGGCCAAACTCCCCAGCATGCGCTGACACACACCCTGCTCTCTGCTGATAAAGATGGAGAAAATTTCTTAATCCAGTCAAAGGTTAGAGACTTACTTTCTTTATAGAATAATTTTAATATATGAGGAAATTGAGCACAAGTTTGTAAACTATAGGTAAACTGTAGCTTAACCAAAGAGAACTGGGATAAGAGTAAATGGTGCCTTTCAGAGTGTATAGAATCTTACTTCTCTTCAGTGTTGTACAGGTAGGTGTAAAATAGGTGTGGTTTCAATAGGTTTCGGTTACAGTTGCCTTCAGGTCTGTTGAGAGCACTGGGCCTTCCAGTGGTATTTAGCTCAGCCCCCTGAAGTAATTTCCTGTTCTCCACAGAAGCTGGATCTCTTACAGGTCTTGCTGTGGCCAATAGACGAGGAAATGCTTCCCAAAATCCCTTCCTGCCCCACTTCCTCAAGGGTTCTTAATAAAGGCCTCAGGAAAATCTGCTAGATTAAATGTCCTGTAGGCAAACGAAAAGCAACTCAGCGGAGGACATTAAATTCAGATTGTAAAGCACTTTGATAAATCTCATTTGGGATGCCTGAGTGGCCCAGTCAGTTAAGCATCTGACTCTTGATCTCAGCTCAGGTCTTGATCTCAGTGTTCCTCAGGGTTCCTGTCTCGTTTATTTAATATTAGCTGTTGCTATTATTTAATTACCGAGTTGGCTCTAGCTTTCTATTGCACTATCAAAAAAAAGAAGGAGGCGCCGGACTGCTGGCTCAGTCGCTAGAGCATGTGACTCTTGATCTCAGGATTGTGAGTTTGAGCCCCACGTTGAGTGTAGAGATTACTTTAAAAAAAGAGAAAAGAAAGTACTGATTTTAGTAAAGGATTGGTTTTCTGACATACATGACCAGACTTGTATTTTTTTTCCCAAACTCTCTAATATATCCTTGAAATGTTAAGGAAAAGTCAAAACTCTATAGGATCTCTTATATTATTGCAGAGTATATTATTTAAACATGACGATGGTAGTGATGGTTGTACAACAGTGTGAATGTACTTAATGCTTCAGAATTCCGTACATTTAAAAATGTATGCTCTGTAACATAAAATGGTAAATTTTATGTGTGTTTTATCATATAAAAATAAAACATGAAAACGAGCACCTGGGTGGCTCAGTCGTTAAGCGTCTGGTCTTCAGCCCAGGTCATGATCCCAGGGTCCTGAGATCGAGCCCTGAATCGGGCACCCTGCTCGGTGGGGAGCCTGCTTCTCGCTCTCCAACTTCCCCTGCTTGTTTCCTGCTCTCGCTGTCTCCCTCTCTGTCAAATAAATAAAAAAGAAATCTTAAAAAACAAACAAACATGGAAACAAATAATGGAGGAGGAGCAGTTGTATAAATTAATGTAATATTTTCTTTGAAGTTACCAAAGCAGGGAAGGAAAGCAGTTCTTCATGACCTTTTTTTTTTTTTAAGATTTTATTTACTTATTTGACAGACAGAGATCACAAGTAGGCAGAGAGGCAGGCAGGAAAAGAGAGGGGGGGAAGCAGGCTCCCTGCTGAGCAGAGAGCTGGTGCGGGGCTGGATCCCAGGATCCTGAGATCATGACCTGAGCTGAAGGCAGAGGCCTTAACCCACTGAGCCACCCAGGTGGCTCATGACCTTTCAACAAGAATCTTGGTCCTTACCCATTTATCTTGGCTTAAAGTCTATTTTAGAGGTGCCAGGGTGGCTCAGTTGGTTAAGCAACTGACTCTTGGTTTCAGGTCAAGTCATGATTGCCAGGTCGTGTTCTATGCTCAGCACAGAGTCTGCTTCAGTTCTCTCTGCACCTCACCCCAGCCCCCGCCCCTGCTCCTTCCCCTACTCTCACAGGCCCTCTCTCGCTCTCTAAAAATAAATAAAATCTTTTTAAAAGTTTTTAGGTCCATTTTATTTGTTATTAATATAGTCACTCAAGCTTTTTGGTGGTTATTTGTAGGCTATATCATTTTCCATCCTTTCACTTTTAACCTGTTTTGTTTTTGAATGTTAAATGTGTCTCTTGTGGACAGGATATAATGGTAATCTTTTTTTTTTTAAATCCAGACTGACAATCTCTGTCTTTTGATTGAAATGTTTGATAGTTTTATGTTTAATGAAATTATTGGAGCGATGGGTTTATTTCTGCCATATGATACTTTTTTCTTTTTTAAAGCTTTTATTTTAATTCTGGTTAGTTAATGTACTGTGTTAACGTTAGTTTCAGGTGTGTAATACTGTGATCCAGCAATTCCACACATCATCCACTGCTTATTACAAGTGCACTTCTTTTTTATTTAATTTAATTTATTTTTTAAGATTTACCTACTTATTTTACTCCTTATTTTAGAGAGAGAGCACGCATAAGCGGAAGGGGCGTAGGAAGAGGGAGAGAGAATCTCAGGCAGACTCTGTGCTGAGTGCAGAACCCAACACAGGGCTTGATGTCACAACGTTGAAATCACGACCTAAGCCAAAAGCAAGAGTCAAGACTTTTAGCTGACTGTGCTGCCCAGATGCCCCTTTTTATTTATTTATTTATTTATTTTGAGAGAAAGCATGAGCTGGGTGGGAGGGGCAGAGGGCAAGGGGAGAAAGAATCTCAAGACAGGCTCCATGCCCAGCACAGGAGCAAGTCTTAGAACCCTGAGATCATCACCTGAGCCAAAATCAAGAGTCATATGCTTAACCAACTGAGCCACCCAGGTGCCCCACAAGTGTACTTCTTAATACTTATTATATCTCATTGTTTTTCTATGCCTCTTTTACTGCTTTTTTAATTAGATAGATATTAATATACCATTTTAATTCCTAAGACTTTTTAAAATTCTTCTTTAAATTAATAGTGTTTGAGCTAGGAATTACAATCGCAGTGTGATTCCCTTTAATGCTAACTTAATTCCAGTAAAATACAGAAACTTTGCTCCAAATATAGCCAGTTCCTCCATCTTTCTTTGTTTTATATTGTCATGTGCATTATATCTTTACATATTACAGGAGTAACAGTAGAGGTTTATAATTTTCTATGCAGTTGTCTTTTTAATTATCTAAGAGAAGAGAAAAACACATTTATACATTTACTGTGTAATTACCGTTACTACTGCTTGTTTCTTCATGTGGATCCCAGTAACCATCTGTTGTCATTTCTTTTGAGCCTGAAGGGCTTTCTTTTTTTCTCTTTCCTTCTTTCTTTTTTTTCTTTTTTAAGATTTTTATTTATTTGAGAGAGAAAGAGATAGTGAGAGAGCACAAGCAGGAAGGAGAGGGAGAAGCAGGCTGAGCAGGGAATCTAACATGGGACTTGATCCCAGAATCCTGGGATCATGACCTGAGCTAAAGGTAGTTGCTTAACCGACTGAGCCATCCAAGCACCCCTGAAGAGCTTTTCTTTAGTGTTGCTTGTAAGGCAGATCTTACTATAAATTCTTGCAGTCTTTGTTCCTCAGGGAACAGTTTATTTCATATATATGTATGTATGTATTAAGTAGGCTTCATGCCCGGTCTGGAGCCCAGTGTGGGGCTTGAACTCACAACCCTGAGATCAAGACCTGAGCTGAGATCAAGAGTTGGACACTTAACCGACTGAGCCCACAGTCCCCCTTCTCTTTATTTTTGAAGGATAGTTTTGCTGGATATATTAGTTTTCTATTAGTCCATAAAAATTTATCATAAATGTAGCACCTTAAAGCACTACCTCACTAGTTTCTGTAAGTCAGAAATCTGGGCTTGGCTTAGCTGTGCCCTTTGCTCAGGTCTTAAGATCTACAGTCAAGGTTTAATCTGAGTTGTAGTCTCATGTGAGGCCTGGGATTCTTTCCATGCTTACATGGTTGTTGGGAGAATTCATTTTCTTGTAGCTGTTTATAGTGGCTTTCCTCTTCAAGGCCAGTGGGAAAAAATCTTGATTTCAGGGGAACTGAAGTTCTCTTTTTAATGGGCTCACCTGATTAAATGAAGTCCAGTCAAAAACTCTTGATGAACTCAAAGATGGATTGGGTACTTTATCTGCAAAAGTGCTTCATCTTTGCCATACAGTGTAACTTAATCATGAAAGTGACATCCATCATATTTGTGAGTCTCACCCACACTCTCATGGGAGGTGTGTACTACTCGTATGGGAGGGGTGGGAATTGAGACAGATGCATATCAGATTTCTGTCTACCACTGAATTTATAGACTTTGTTGTATTTTTTTCAGCTTTATGAATATTCCAATGCTTCCTAGTCTCTATTTAAGGGGAGAAGTCAGCTCTTAATCTTGTGTGTCTCCCTATATGTGATGAGTCATTTTTCTGGTTGCCATTTTTAAGATTTCTAGTTGTCTTTGGCTTTTAATAGTTTGACCATGATGTGTGTAGGTATGGATCTGTTTATGTTTCTCCTACTTGGAATTCATGAAACTTCTTGGATGTGTAGTATAAAGATTTTAGTCAAATTTGGGAAGTCTTCAGCCATTATATATTTATTTTTTCCTTTTATTGTCAGACTCTCATTACTTGTGTGTTGGTACCTGTGACAGAGTCTCACAGGTTTCTAAGGCTCTGTTCTATTTCTTTTTGTTCTTCAGAACAAACAATTTCTGTTGATCTGTCATTTGCTGATTTCTCTTGTCTGCCAGCTCAAATCTGTTGAGCCCCTCCAGTGAATTTTTCATTTCAGTTATTGCACTTTTCTCTTTTTTTTTTTTTGAAGATTTTATTTTTAAGTAATCTCCACACCCAGCCTGGGACTGGAACTCACAACCCTGAGGCCAAGAAAGAGTTGTGTGCTCCACTGACTGAGCCAGCCGGGTGCCCCAGTTATTACACTTTCAACTTCAGAATTCCAACTTGGGTCTTCTCTATAATCTCTTTTTGTTGAGGTGCTCTATTCCTTGAGTCATTGTCATCATACTTTTCTTGAATCCTTTAAGCATGATTTCTTTGAGTTATTTGAGCATATTTATCATGATAGCTTTGAAATCCTTGGAATCCTTATCAGCTAAGTCCAACAGCTGAGCCTCTTCAGAGATAGTTTCTATTGAAAACAATTTTTTCTCTGAATGTAGAATGCACTCTCCTGTTTCTTTGCATGTTTCATAATACTTTTTTGTTAAGCTGAACCTTTTATTTTGTTTGAACATTTTAGACAATATATCTTTTTAAATTTTTTAATATTTGTGAGCATGAGCAAGCATGAACAGGGGGAGGGGCAGAGGGAGAGGAAGAAGCAGACTCCCCTCTGAGCACAGAGCCCAACATGGGGCTCAGTCCTAGGACCCTAAGATCATCACCCAAGCAGAAGTCAGACACTTAACCAACTGAACCATCCAGGCACCCCTTAGATAGTATATTGTAGAGACTTATGAATTCTATCACCTCTTACCTCTCCCACACAGGACAGGGTCTATTTCTATATATTTTTTAGTATATGTGCTGCCGAAGCGAGCACAATTTCTATATATTTTTTAAGGACCTGCCTGCACAAAGTCCATAGTGTGCTATTGCCAATATCTCTGATCCCCCCCCCCCCACAGGCCCAGTTCTTGTTTTTTAAGCCTAGTTTCCTAAGGGTCACTCTTGGATTAGCATAGTTTATTGGTTAGCCAGTGACTGAGTCAGAGGTTCTACATAAGCATCTGGAGCCATTAAGGCTTCTGCCCTTTGATAGTGACATTTGTTTGTAGGTTGGGAATGAATTCAAAGCATAAGTAATTTACAAGTTCCAGCTTCTGGTTTGTGCCAAGTCTTCTCACATCCATGACTCTTCCATATCTGTGAAAGACCTTACAGCCAGGGATACATAGATAAGTAGGGTCCTTGCCAGTCTTTCCTAAGCCTGCTTGCTTTGTGCAAGCACACAGCCTTTCAGACCACCAGGGATAACTTATTAAGGCCCATTGTTATTAAGGCCATTCTCAGAACATCTCTGCTGAGTTTCTGTCAGGTGTACCCATTTGTTTCTTGCCCTAGTCAGTCGTGGAACCATTGGCTGCTGCAGTTTTGGCCTTCTCCAGCAACCAAGATCACTATTGTTCTCAACAATACCCCCTACATATGGAACTTTTCTGCATTTTTCTCTTAATCACTTATCCCCCTCTAGCAGTGATGGTGCTGGTTTTGTCCCACACTGGTGAAAGTACCAATGACCGAGCTGGTGGGTGGTGGTTAAAACACCACAGACTTCCACTCTTATCTGAGGTTCACTGTTTTTTTCTTGAATAGATGCTTTTCGATTTGTTACGTCTTCAGCCAATTTTCAGAATCCTGATACGGTTGTTTTTGACGTGTCTTGTCTACTTTTATCATTGGTTTGGGGCGAGGGAGTTGGAGACGTTTTACTTAGTTCTCCACCATTCCACCAGCTCCCACCCTTTCTGTTTTGCATTCTGTCTTTGAGGTTTTATATTTTGTTGTTGTTTTTTTTAAAGATTTTATTTATTTATTTATTTGACAGAGAGAGATCACAAGTAGGCAGAGAGGCAAGCAGAGAGAGAGGAAGGGAAGCAGGCTCCCTGCCAAGCAGAGAGCCGGACGCGGGGCTCGATCCCAGGACCCTGGGATCATGACCTGAGCCGAAGGCAGAGGCTTTAACCCACTGAGCCACCCAGGTGCCCCAAGGTTTTATATTTTGAAGAAGTCTTACTAATATTATTATGCTTTTAATGTATTTCTGTGTGCTCAGGAGCATTCTTGTGCAGTGTTTAAATGTTTCTAAAGGCCTCTTGATCAAATATTACTTAGCTTCTTGCACATAGTAGTTATTTAGATATTAACTGCTTAGTGGGTTTTTAAAGCTTTATTTAACACCTGCTTTGGGTCAGGTACTATAACCATAGTATGCGTTAAGATCATGAACTTTGAACTTGAAAAAAAAACTCTCTCTCTCTCTGCCTATTTGTATGCCTGTGACCCTGAGCAAGGTACCTCACTTCGCCTTTTGAGTTTCTTCAGCCATAAAATGAAACTTCAGAGGATAAAATGTGACGTGGCTATACTGCCCAAAGCAGTCTACGCATTTAATGCAGTCCTTGTCAAAATACCACCAGCATTCTTCACAGAGCTGGAGCAAACCATCTGAAATTTGTATGGAACTATGGAAGACTAAACAGCCAAAGCAGAAAAAACAAAACTGGAGGCATCATGATTCTGGACTTCAAGCTGTGTTATAGAGCTGTCATCATCAAGGTAGTATGGTACTGGCACAAAAACAGGCACATGGATTAGTGGAACAGAATAGAAAACCCAGAAATGAACCCATAACTATATGGTCGACTAATCTTCAACAAAAGATAGAATATCCAGTGGAAAAAGATAATTCCTTCAACATATGCTGTTAGGAAAACTGGACAGCAACATACAGAAGAATGAAACTAGACCCACTTTCTTACATCAAAATAAATTCAAAATGGATGAAAGATGTAAGTGTGAGATAGGAAACCATCAAAATTGTGGAGAACACAGGCAGCAACCTCTGATGGCCATAGCAGCTTCTTACTAGGCACATCTCTGGAGGCAAGAGAAACAAAAGCAAAAAAGAACTATTGGCACTTCATCAAGATAGAAAGCTTTTGCACAGTGAAGGAATCAATCGAAACTAAAAGCTAGCCTATGGAATGGGAGAAGATATTTGCAAATAACATATCTGATAAAGTGTTAGTATCCAAAATATATAAGGAACTTATCAAACTCAAAACCCCATAAAACCCAAATAATCCAGTTAAGAAATGGGCAGAAGACATGTGTAGACACTTTTCCAAAGAAGACATCCAGATGGCTAACAAACATGGGCAAAAATGCTCAACATCATTCATCATCAGGGAAGTACAAATCAAAACCACGTTGAGATACTACCTCACACCTGTCAGAATGGCTAAAATTAACAACACAGGAAACGGCAGGTGCTGGCAAAGATGTGAAGAAAGGGGAACCCTCTCGCACTGTTGGTGGGAAAGCAAACTGGTGCAGCCATTCTGGAGAACAGTATGGAGGTTCCTCAGAAGTTAAAAATACAAACTACAATCTAGTAATCACACTACTAGGTATTTACGCAAAGGATACAAAAATACTGATTTGAAGGGGTACATGCACCCCAGTGTTTATAGCAGCATTATCTATAATAGCTAAACTTTGGAGAGAGCCCAAATATCCATCGACTGATAAATGAAAGTAATGAATATTACTTGGCCATCAAAAAGAATGGAATCTTGCCATTTGCAGTTACATGGATGGAGTTAGAATGTATTATGCTAAGCAAAATAAGTTAGAAAAAGACAAATACTGTGTGATTTCACTCATATGTAGAATTTAAGAAACAAGACAAATGAACATATGGGAAGGGGGCCAAAAAAAGAGAGAAGGAAACAAACCATAGATACTCTTAAAGGTAGAGAACAAACTGAGGGTTGATGGAGGGAGGGAGGTGGGGGATGGGCTAAATGGCTATGGGCATTAAGAAGGGCACTTGTTATGATGAGCAGTGGATGTTGTATGTAAATGATGAATCACTAATTTCTGCTCCTGAAACCAATATTGCACTGTACATTACCTAACTAGAATTTATGTAAAATTTTGAAAAAAATGTGGCATATTTGTCCTACGCTCAATATCCGATAAGTAATAATATGTTTGAAGTAATAGTAGTTCCTCTTTACTGAGGTAAATGACAGTGTCCTCATTTTAAAGATGACGCAACTCAGATTTAGAGAAGGAAAGTAACTTTTTTTTTTAAAGATTTTATTAGGGGTGCCTGAGTGGCTCAGTGGATTAAGGCCTCTGCCTTTGACTCGGGTCGTGGTTCTGGGGTCCTGGGATCGAGCCCCGAGTTGGGCTCTCTGCTCGGCAGGGATCCTGCTTCCTCCTCTCTCTGCCTGCCTCTCTGCCTACTTGTAATCTCTGTCTGTCAGATAAATAAAATCTTTTAAAAACAATAAAGATTTTATTGATTTATTTGGTAGAGACAGACACAAGAGAGGGAACACAAGCAGGGGGAGCGGGAGAAGAAGAAGCAGGCTTCCCACTGGGCAGCTTGATCTCAGGACCCTGGGATCATGACCTGAGCTAGGCACTTAATGACTGAGCCACCTGCGTGCCCCAAAAGTAATTTTTTTAAAAGATTTATTTATTTATTTTAGGGAGAGCAAGAGAGCTGAGGAAGGGCAGAGGAAGAGAAGCAGACTCTCTGAGCACAGAGCCTGATGCAGAGCTTGATCCCAGCACCCTGAGATTAGGACCTGAGGAAAAACCAAGAGTTGAAGGCTCAACCTACTGAGCCACCCAGGCGCCTCAGAAAAAATTCTAATTAGTCTTAAAGCCTCTAAGCCTTAAAGGTTGTACGTACATGTCTGTGTTATAATAATGCACTCCCCAGATTGGGTACCATCTTACAGAAATTTGCCCCATTGTATTCTTGATTCCTTAATTTCTCTCTCCTTAACCTTACCTACCCTTGTCTGTATAAAGTCTGCTAATCAGGGACCATGTCCATATATTTAGTCCGTGTTTGTGGTGGTATTTAGTCAAGTGTTTGTGGTGGATTCCCAATTAATACTTTTATTCTGTATAGTTCTTAGCATTCTAAGTAACATCAGTGGCTTATGAGATTCATAATTAATATTTATAAGTGTCATGACTTAAAATATACTTACCACACTTCCAAATATTTGGGGGGCTAGAGGTGAAGGATCTGGAATAATTTCCTTTTCTTAGAAACTTTACAACTCAGAGGAGAGGGTAAGGGAGGGTAAGTATGAGGAGAAAAGAGGCTAGACTAAGTACTCAGAAATGAACTTAAATTATGAAGGACAGAACCCAGAGTACCCTGCTCTCCAGCCCCACCACAAACACTTAATAGTTAAAGAGAGTATGCTGGCAGGAAATTTGTTTTTAATAATACTGACTTAATTATTAATGTGTTGAAATCTTTGATGACCGGTTATAACTGGCGACCTGTGCTTTTTCCAGCGGTTTATTATGGGGGTTCTTAAGAGAGATACTTATGTAGTTTCTAATAAGAGGATTTTGTGTTAGTGATTTGAGTACTTTTGGGATAGAAGAACAATAATCACTCTTGTGGGGCTTTTTGGAAGGAATGAAGTATTGTAATGACACTGCTGCCAGTCTCATGTACATAGTATTTAATGTCATTGGTGGTCTTATAGCTAGTCACTCTCACAAGAAGCAAAGGGACTTTATTAACAGAAGCATTACTCAGGTCTTAAAGAATTAAGACTCAGTAAGTACCCTCTTTCATGTTTTCATGTCCCAGGTACTATTTCATACTTTGAAGAAACACGTCAGTTTCATTCTTTTATAATGTAAGTGGCCAATTACTTAATACTCTATTCTTAAGAGGTTTATCATGTTAGTGCAGAGAAAGCAACTTAATCTTAAATTACAACTTATTTTAGGACCTTGCTTGTGTTTAGAGTAGAAAATTTTCAGTTCATTTTATCACCTGCTTAAATTATGGAAAAACAATTCCATAATTAAATAATCCATAATCGGGGCACCTGGGTGGCTCAGTGGGTTAAAGCCACTGCCTTCGGCTCGGGTCATGATCCCAGGGTCGTGGGATCGAGCCCTGCATCGGGCTCTCTGCTCTGCGGACAGCCTGCTTCCTCCCCTCTCTCTCTGCCTACTTGTGATCTCTGTCTATCAAATAAATAAATAAAATCTTTTAAATAAATAAATAAATAATCCATAATCAGTGAACTGTTTTAGATTTTCTGGGAACCTCAGCTGCTCGGAACATAGGTAGTAAGGAAGCAAAAAAGTTAAGAGCAGGGTGCCTGGGTGGCTCAGTGGGTTAAGCCTCTGCCTTTGGCCCAGGTCATGGTCTCAGGGTCCTGGGATCGAGCCCCTAATCGGGCTCTCTGCTCAGCGGGGAGCCTGCTTCCCCTTCTCTCTCTGTCTGCCTCTTTACCTACTTGTGATCTCTCTGTGTCAAATAAATAAATAAAATCTTTAAAAAAAAAAAAGTTAAGAGCAAAGTGTTAAAAATAAAGAAGTCTATATACTACTAAGTACCACGTTTTTATATATGAAATACTGTCCTCTCAGTGTGCTTCTTTTTTTTTTTTTAAATATTTTATTTATTTATTTGACAGAGATCACAAGTAGGCAGAGAGGCAGGTAGAGAGAGAGGAAGGGAAGTAGGCTCCCTGCTGAGCAGAGAGCCTGATGTGGGGCTCAATCCCAGGACCCTGGGATCATGACCTGAGCTGAAGGCAGAGGCTTTAACCCACTGAGCCACCCAGGTGCCCCTCAGTGTGCTTCTTGTTTAGCATAATTCTGCCAAAATCAGGTTACTCATTCAGTTATCTGTTACTGTGTAACAGACAATCCCAAAAGTTGGTGCCTTAAAACGACTAACATTCACTTTATCACAATTCTGAAAACGCTAACACTACTAACACTAACTTTATCACAATTCTGCCGTCTAGTCAGGTCTTAGAAGGAACAGTTTATCTGTGTTTTCCTTGATACCTGCCAGAGCACCTTGACTGGGGCTGGAGGATTTATTTCCAAGATGATTCAGTCATATGGCTGGCTGGCAAGTTGGTGCTGGCACCAACTGGGAGTTCAGCTGGGGCTGTTGATCAGGTCCTGAGTTTTCCTTCATGTGAATAGCTAGACTTCTAACAGAATAGTGTCTGGGTTCCAAGACAGAATGTCTTTTCCTGAACAGATGTTCCAAGAGGACAAGCCTCAATTCACGAATACTTGGTAATGTACCATTCATCAAAGGCGGTTACATGGCCGAGTCAATAGGGGAAAGGATACAGAAAGCATGATTTACTGCAGGTAACCAAAGTAACCGCCTGCTCCAGTTCCAGAACCCCTCAGTCTAGTGAAGGAGCCTCCTTGAGGCCATTGTGAGGCATTAGCATTCATAGCCTTTGGCTCAGTAATTTCACCTTCGGGGGTTTGTCTTAAGGAAAGTATATAAATTCCCTGGATCTGTATCAGGGCTTCATCTAACTCTTTCTTCCATAGCATTTTGCCAAGGGTGAGGTAGCTGGTTAACGCAGGAGTTGGGATTAAAACCAGCTTGTCTGGTTCCAGAGCTGTGTGCTTAATCATCGTATTGAACCACCTCTCATGTAGATAGCGTCTGTATAATCCTGTTAATGACACAAATGAGACTCTCCTAACATATTTAATAAAGATAGAAGTTGTATAAAAGTCTGAAAGGATATATATCAAAATGAAATATCTACAAAGGAATGTGTATTACTGTTCTAATTTTTTGAATTGTAAGGATACTTTTTATGAGCCTATCATGCAAACTTAACCTAATATGTTTTTCATATGTATATCGAGGTTTTTTAAGATTTTTTAGTCTTTAAGTAATCTGCACCCAGCTTGGGGCTTGAACTCACAACCCCAGGATTAAGAGTTGCATGTTCCACAGACTGAGCCAGCCAGGCACCCCTTAGATCTATTTTACTTCTATTCTACTTCTTTAATCCCTCCCACCCTCCAGCTCCATGCCATGCATAGCTCTCGAGGGGGAGATCCTGTTTAGATCCCTTAGTCCGAATGTGCCTGATACTGCGTATGTAGAAGTTTAGAATACACTTACTGAGTAGGTTCTTAACTAATATTCTTCTGCTGGTTTCCCCGTTTTACCTACAATGCAGTTTTACTTACAATGACTTCGCATCCCATTTCCAGTTAGTGTCATGATTAGTTCCAAATCACTATCCTTGAGGAGGTAAAATATCATGGCCTGTAATTATCTTGGCTAAACTAAAATGACTGGGTCATCATACAGATTCCTTAGCTCCCCTTCCCTGTCTCACAGTGAGTAGGTGTAGGGCAGGGCTTCTACGGCCATCATTCTCAACCCTGGCTGCCCCTTAGAATTACCTAAAAACCCTGATGTTCGAGTTCCACCTCAGACTGAGGTGGAATGAGATTGTGTAGGTTGTGGCACTTGGGATATGTAGGAATGGGGAGATGTTTACAACTCTTGAGACAGTTCTCACCATGAGGCAAGTTAGGAAGATACAGAAAATGAAGTTTGCACTTTTAAAATAGTTCACAAAAGGTCACAGACTATTAATAAGCAGTTTTCTTTCAGAAGCCTATATGGGATTACATAAATGTTCATAAACTATTTGGAACCAGCTTTTCTTTACAGTAGAATTATTACTGTGGTTTCCTTAAAGGCGAAAACCCTTCTTGAGCTCACAAACAAATCTTGTTGCCAATTCACAATGAAGAATATGGTCAAAGTAGGAAAAGTATATGGAATTACTTGATTTATGCATTAAAGCAGTCTAGATAATTTCTTCTCTACTGTTTTGGATATTATGCTGTAAAGGATACTTCTTTCATGTGGTACACCTGAAACTAATATACTGTATGTCAGCTATACTTCGATTTTAAAAAAAGGATACTTTTAAAATAATGGGAAATTGTATCACTGGAAAGCTGTGTCCCCCCCCCCCTTTTTTTTTTAAAGAAAGAAACTAAACTAAATACCTTGGCTTACTGACAATCTACATTTCAAAGGTTCTCTGGACTAAAAAGCTTATTCTTCACTTAAATGACTTCTCCCCAGCCATATTTAGAGTTCATCTAGGTTATAAACCATATCTGCAGTTATTCATGCTGTTCCAGATGGGGTAAAACAAGTATCAAAAGTACTGATGGGGGAGGTAATAGCTTAAGCACTTCTCAGCTTATCCTTTATCTCTAGATGCAGATATTTGGAGAAATGCAGCCGTTTAATGAGAACAGGAGTGAGGCATCCATTTACATCTCTTAGGATTGGTTAAATAGAGTATGGTCTATTGAGTATACTTTTGATGTTGTTGCCAGTCTCTTTTCTCAAATGTATACACGACACTATCTGAAGAAATACTAGAAACACCTAGTAAACATTTTTCTAATATCTATTGTTAAGCTATATTCATGTGATCACATTTTGAGGCTTGGTTTTCTCTTTGGCTCTCAGTGATCATCAGGTTACATATAGGGTATCTGTGAGCTGCTGACTTTAATAGGTCAGCCTGTGTAAGCGTGTCAGCCTAGGTTTTTGGAGACCAGTGTGACAGTTTCCTCTGCTTACATGTGAAGGGAGCACTTATTTTCTAAAATAATGATCTGTACCATGGTTTCAGAACTCTGCTCTATAGTGTGTAGTATCTGTTTGGATTCCTGACGATTTTACTCTGTGTCGTTAGTAATACCTTCTGGGACATGGCTGGTTTCTCTTTTATATAAATGGTAGGTTTACAGTTTTTTATATTTGCATGCGGTTGCAGCAGTGTTGTGTTAGTTTCGGGTGTACAGCTTAGTGACTGAGCGTGTCTGTAGGTTATGCCGTGCTCACCACTAGATAGCAGTCACGCAGTGCGGGCATACAGATATCACGTTTCATCCCCTTCGGAGTTTTGTTTCTGGTATATCATTGTAACATAAAAGACAATACTGAATAGTTTTCTTCAAGTTCTTAGTCTTACACTCTTTTCGAGTTTTCTGAATATACCAGGTATCTTGTATAATTAGTCCGTTACCTTTTCATGTGCTCCGCAAAATATACTTTCCTCTTGTGATTGAAAAAACAAGATACACAGAAGCTTGAGAATCGCCCTGAATTTCTCCTAAGGCAAGTACAAATATCCATGGCTTCATTTTAGCCAAATAGCCTATCAATCCTCTTCTGAATCTGTTTACTAAGTCAAATTGTGAACCAAATGTCTTTAACATATCTGTATGTTGGTGCTGTTATTTGGTAGTACAGTAAGCTCATCTCCTCATGGTTAAAGTCAGGCACATAACTTCACCTAAAAATGTGAATTTCTCCAAGAAGCAGAATTCATTTTATGCTCTTGACAGTTCTGTAAGCTTTAAATTTAGGTGGATAAATTCCAAATGGCACTAAATTTTATTATAACAGCAAGTGCAAGAATAAGAAAAAGACTAACCGTAAATAAAGAAAAAAGGTAACTTTACATTGGAGAAATCTGGCTAACTTAACCTTAATCAGGTGATCCAGTAACAGGACAAACTGACATCATGTCTTTCTGATGCGATGTGCTGAGATGGATTAAACATTCCTGCCAGAAATGCAGGACATGCAGCTGGTTAAGAGGAAACAGACAAACTCAAATGTTCAATGTATCTCAAATATCTGGCCTTCAGTGTTTAAAATTGTCAGTGTCTTGAATGGCAAAACATCAGGAAGACTGTTCTAAATTGAATATCAAAGACACAACAAGGCAGAGCTTGATTCTTAATTGGATTCCAATTTTTAAAGTCTTAAAGGGACGACTGTTAAAGTTGAATATGGACTGTACATCAGTGTTAATGTCCTGTATTCGGTCCTTGTTCTATGGTTAAATAAGAGAATGTTCTTAGGGCATACACACCAAAGTGCTTAGTGGTAACGGATTATGATGTCTGCAGTTTACTCTCAAATGGTTCTGCATAAATAACTGCTGCAGAAAATTAAGAAAGCAAATGTAACAGTAACAACAATTGGTTAAAGGTAAAGGAGAGTATTATAATAATGCTGATACAAAAGGGGTGATGTAAGGAAAACAACTTAGACTTTGCAGTTGGGTGCTGTGTACGGTTCTAGCACGCTTATATGTAATACCTCATTTAATCATTACAACAGCTCTGCGAGATAGGGTTATAAGAACATGGCCTTCAAGAACCACTTATCGAATTTATTGGAAAATATTTATCCCTTGAATGATTTCCCAAGCAGTAAAAAAGAAATTATCTGGACTAGTTCAACTTCTAAACCATTTATTTTTATATGCTCTCACACTGTTATCCCCAGTTTATAGATGAGCAAATTAAAAAAATAGAATAGATTAACTAGCTCAAGTCATACAGCTAAGTGACAGTGCTGGAATTTGAACCTAGACGAAGACTGAGCTCTTAACCACTGTTGTAATATAGAATATCATAAAGTGTGTACTTTTATACTGAATGAATCTCTGTGAGATAGACAGAATGAGAAAGAGTAGGGTTACTGACTTCAGTTTTCTTTGACTGCTCAAGGAATAGTATGAGTACTATAAAGTTTTGTAAAATAAGATATTAAAATCTTTTTTTTTTTAAAGGTTATTTATTTATTTATTTGACAGACGGAGATCACAAGTAGGCAGAGAGGCAGGCAGAGAGGAAGGGAAGCAGACTCCCCGCCGAGCAGAGAGCCCCATGCGGGACTCAATCCCAGGATCCCGGGACCATGACCCGAGCTGAAAGCAGAGGCTTTAACCCACTGAGCCACCCAGGTGCCCCAAGATACTAAAATCTTAAATTTGATTAAAATTTCATTTCTTTATTTGAAGCATTGAATGCTTTTTTTTTTTTTTTTAAGATTTTATTTATTTGAGAGAGTGCGCAGAAGCGGGGTGAGGGACGGGGAGAAGCCAGCTCCCCGCTGATCAGGGAGCCTGATGCAGGGCTTGATCCTAGGACCCTGGGATCATGACCCAAGCCAAAAGCAGACGCTCAGCCACTGAGCCACCTAGGTGCCCCTGAATGCTTTTCATTTGTATTTTCTCTGTTTTTTCTCTATTTTCTGTTTTTCTCTTCTCTGTTTCATGTATTTCCACTCTGATCTTTATTATTTCCTTTCTTCTACTTGTTTTGTGTTTAGTTTGTTCTTCTAGTTTCTTAAGGTGGAAATTTATTCATTTGAGATATTTCATGTTTTTTAATGTAGACATTTACAGCTGTAGATTTCCATCTAAGCACTGGTTTAGCTACTTGTTGGATGATTATTTGAACCAGTCATACATGTTACAGCTAATGGTTTCTTTTTTTTAAAGATTTTATTTATTTATTTGAAAGAGAGAGATCACAGGTAGGCAGAGAGGCAGGCAGAGAGAGAGGGGAGGAAGCAGGCTCCCTGCTGAGCAGAGAGCCCGATGCGGGACTCGATCCCAGGACCCTGAGATCATGACCTGAGCCGAAGGCAGCGGCTTAACCCACTGAGCCACCCAGGCGCCCAGCTAATGGTTTCTAAACTTGTGTATTAATCATCTGGAGAACCTTTTTAAAAGGCTCATTCCCAAGGCACCTGGGTAGCTCAGTCAGTTGAGCATTGGTCTCTTGATTTTAGCTTAGACCAGGATCTTGTGGTTGTGGAACCAAACCCTGTGTCCTGCTTCTGTACTCAGTGTGCAGTCTGCTTGTCCTTCTCCCTCCCCTCTGCCTCTCCTTGAACTTGCCTTCTCTCTTTTTCTCTAAAATAATGAAAATCTTGAGATGCCTAAAAAAAAAAGTCTTGGGGCACCTGGGTGGCTCAGTTAAGCATCTGCCTTCGGTGCAGGTCATGATCCCAAGGCCTTGGGATCGAGCCCTACTTGGGCTCCGTGCTCTCTGGGGAGCCTGCTTGTCCCTCTGCCTGCCGCTCCCCCTGTTTGTGGTCGCATGCACTCTCTCTGTAAAATAAATAAAATCTTTAAAGGGTTCATTCCCCTAGAAACTGATCTAGTTGCTCTGAGGGAGGCCTCAAGACTGTTTTTGTTTGTTTATAAAGACTGCCCAGATTGCTACCGTCTGAAAACTTAACCAAGCTATACCCTCAGTGTTATTTGCTCATATATTACACTTCCATTTAAGAAATTGTTTCAAGGTACCTAGGTAATTCTGAAGCATAACTGGGTTTAGGCACCACTGATGTCTGGGCACATGGGTGGCTCAGTTGGTTAATCATCTGCCTTCTGCTCAGGTCATGATCCTGGAGTCCCAGGATTGAGCCCCACATTGGGCTCCCTGCTCAGTGGGAGTCCCCCGTTCATGTTCTCTCTTTCTCTCTCTCTCAGATAAATAAATATAATCTTAAAAAAAAAAAAAACCACTGATGTTGATTTTAGTAGTGGTAAGATACAGAGTAGAGATTTTGGTTTGTCTCTTTTTCTCTGACTTGTTCACATTGCGCCATTTATTATTTATCTGTCTATTTATTTAATTATTTTAGAGAGAATGGTGGGGAGGGGCAGAGGGAGAGTTTTAAGAAAACTCTGCACTGAGCCCCACTAGGGGGCTTGATCTCATGACTGTGAGGTCTTGATCTGAGCCGAAACCAAGAGTTGGATGCTTAAACAACTGAGCCACCCAGGTGCCCCCCAAAAGTGTCAATAAGTAGTGTTGACACATTAACTGGTATTTGGGTTGTAATAATTAAAAAGGTGTATTTTGGAATGGTGAATAAAATTGTGTGTGTTTTTTTTTTAAGATTTTATTTATTAGAGAGCATGAACAGTGGCAGAGGGAGAAGGAGAAGCAGACTCCCTGCAGAGCAGGGAGCCTGACTCGGGGCTTGATCCCAGGACCCTGGAATCATGACCTGAGCTGAAGGCAGAGGCTTAACCAACTGAGCCATCCAAATTCCCTAATGTATAAAATTGTTTTTACAGACTTAATGAATTCCTGGCAACCTGCTTAGCTTTTTAAGAGGCAGATAATTATAATTCTTTGCTTTTTAAATGTAAGCTTGGGCCATAGCCCTGACATAGCTTCAAATTATTATTAATACTGGGTTCCTTATATAGATGCTATAAAAATAGTTGATGTGTTTGTAGGAGCCTCTGTCTTTGCTTCAGATTTATAATGAAACAAGTTGTACAACTTTCACAGTTACATGAACGCTATTGAAAAGACCAAGGTTACTCAAACTCACCTTCAGCATTTACTAATATTAGGTACCTATGCACATAGATAAAGATTATGGCTTAGTTTATGGTTCTTGCCTGATGATGGACTTTTACTTGTCTCTGATGTTATGTGTCTCTGATCACTGTTCCTACAAATAGAAGACTGTGATTTTATAGGTAAAATAATGGTAGCTAAGCAGAAAATAGTGGCTTCTAGTTTATGCTCAGTCTGAGCAATTTAGAACAATGACAGGGTGAGAAAATACTACGTGTTGCCTTTTGGAAGTTTCAGAGTTTTAGTCATTTAAATAAGTTAACCATATTTAAGTCTGATTTACATTTAATTTCAGAATTCACCACTTTATTTCTCTCTGGATAAGTCTGTAAAGCATTTTTAAATAAAATCTAAAGTAAAATATATTAGGAACTTTTGCTTTAATTTGCCTCAGTGGTCTGGCTCTTGTGCATTTTCTTCAAGCCGGATAAACCTTAGAAGTGGCTAGAACCAGCTGTTCTTGTTTGTTTGTTTGTTTGTTTAGGATATAATTGACATGGGGCATCTGGCTGGCTCAGTCAGAAGAGTTAGTGACTCTAGGTCTTAGGGTTGTTAGTTTGGGCCCCATGTTGATTGGAGAGCTTAACCTAACTAAAAACTAAAAAAAAAAAAAAAAAAATTATGTACGACATAATGAATGATCCCATATTTTTATACTTTGTGAAGTGATCACAGTAAGTCTAGTTAACATCTCCTACCAAACATAGTCACAAAAAGTTTTTCTTCTTGTGATGAAAACAGAACCAGCTGTTCTTAGTGCCCCTCATGCACAAACATGTAGCTAATCTGTCCAGTTCTGTGGCTTCAACTTTTGTGGCAACTTCTCTGTTCGGTTTTTCTATTTCAGAGTTACTTTCCTGTTCAGAGATGTTTATTAAGTCCTGGTGCTCACAGAGACACACCTTAGCCAGATACTCAGGGCACAGTTTAACCTTTTCAGTTTTCCCATGACCTACGCTTTAGTGTACTCAGCATGTAGTTCACACTATTTAGCTGTTTCCAGCGGTCTTCCTACAGTGTGGCTTACTCCGTGTGCTAAGAGCGCACTGGCCAAATCCACTGTCAGTTCCCTTCCACTTTACTTACACAAATGCTATCATACTGTATGTACTGTTAGGAAACTTTTTATGTAATCTCTGCCCCCAACATGGGACTTGAATTCATTACCCTGAGATCAAGAGTCACATACTAAAAAAAAAAAAAAGTCACATGCTTTTAAACTTCTGTTTAACACATCTCAGGCTTTCTGATCAGCCTGTGGCTGAATTTTAGTTTGTAAAAGCTGTATAATAGTTAATTTATGTTTGTAACAGTTTTATTAGATTTTGTTTATTATCACATGAACAATGCTTAAGTAAACTACTGAGATATATAATTACTGGTATCTTTTTGTATATGTGGAAATATTTGTAGGATTAATTCCTAGTGGAACTGTTGGCTTAGAGGATATGCCTTTATTTTTTTATTATCATTATTCTTAGTTTCAGGGTAGAATTTAATGATTCATCATTTGCATATAACATCCAGTCCAGTGCTCATTCCATCGAGTGCCCTCCTTAATGCCCATCCTTCCAGTTACCCCATCAGTTATTCCCTCCAGGAACCCTCAGTTGGTTTCCTACAGTTAAGAGTCTCTTATGGTTGGCCTACCTGTTTTCATCTTATTTTTAAGATACATGCGTTTGAAAGAGTGATAGATGTTACCAAAATGCTCTCCTTACAGGTTGCACCAGTCAACCAGATTTTTCAAGTGTCTGTCCATCTGTCTGTCTCCTCACCATCACGGGGTATTAAAATGTAATACCTTC
This sequence comes from Taxidea taxus jeffersonii, assembly GCA_003697995.1. NCBI lineage: Eukaryota > Metazoa > Chordata > Mammalia > Carnivora > Mustelidae > Taxidea > Taxidea taxus. The sequence continues at coordinate 35,701 of RCUC01169545.1, forward strand.
TGGTCTGAGTGAAAATGGGATCTTACTGTTTCAACTAGCATTTCTTGTGTGAGTGAAGTTGAACGTTTTTGGCCTTTAGTCTTTCTTTGTTCTTCCTGCTTTGTCAGGTTATTCATCTTTTCCTTAATTGGTCTCTAAGTTCTTTACATTTTAATATAATTATCCCTTTGTTTTATGTTGCAAATATTTGTCTACAGTTTGTTCCTGGTCTTTCAACTTTGTTTTTGTTTATGGTGTATGGTATTTTTAACCACATAGATTTAAATTTTTTGTATACTTATCCTTTAACCTTCCTAATATAAGCTTCAAAAGGGTTAGGGCTCCATCTCAGTCTTCACATTTCCTCAGCTTACCTAGCACTAGCCCTTTTATAAATGTTCCCATATTGTAAAAATACTTGAATCCTCCTAAACCTGTAGTTAAAAAAAAAAAAAAAGTAATCACCCTTACTCCTCTATTTAGAAAACCAAAATGGAACATTTTATGAGGGTTGAATAAGTTGAAAGTGACTGATCAAGAGTTTATAATCAACAGTGGTTTGACGAAAACACCTCCACGTTTTCTCATTTTTATTTTGATCAAGTTGTGTTGATCAGGAAGAAGTTCACAGGCAAACTTGCCCCTCCAAATGTGATGGGTAAATAATATTAAGAATTACATGATGTGACTTTATCAAAACTTTAAAGCAATCCTCATGTAAAGAGAAAGCATAGCCAGCTGAGCAGACTAAATAGAAGAATTTTCTTTAACTGTGACCCTTTTTTATATATAATCTAAAAAATTACTAGCTAATCATAGAATGGAATGGACTTTTTCTCCTTCCCACTCCCCTTCTATTAAAGTGAATCAGATATAATCATGATTGTGTCAAAAGTTCAAAAGGGAAAATGGAAGGTAAAATGAGCTGAATTGGCACTCTTCCCTCAACATTGTACCTGTAAGCTTGATATGTTGTTTCAGAGATTAACTTTATGGACTTCCGTACCCAGAAGTATGAAAATTCGCAGGGAACTCTTTTCACAAGCTTGATCTTAACATATTGAATAAAGAGAGCAGCTAATCCCTTTTGTAAAGTAATTTGAGAGGAGGGAATTCAAAATGTAAAATCTCACCTGCAGAAAACACTCAATTCTGTAAAAGCCTTTCTATCTTTAGACACTTACAAAGACTTAATATTTTAATGCGGAAGGGTGAACTTGGTTAAAAAGCCAATGGGTGAAATTAGAGAGAAATAATCCAGTGCTTTCTTTCTGGGAATTATCATCCTGCTCCCCAGGGGACCTAATTTTATTCCCTGTGGGGAATGAGAATACCTTTCTGTACATAGCAAGCCAGCATCTCTAAATATAAGCTTGACTTTTAGAATAATAAGAGTCTTGTTAGGTGCAATTTTGCTCTTAGTCATTAATACAATGAACAAATGTTGTGGTTACCTGGGAAAGAAAATCCAAGTGCTTTTAAACCTCTTGTGAGATTTGGTTTCACGCTTGAAACCTATCCAGTGTTATGCCCAGTAGCATCTGTAGAAGATTCCAAGCTATAAGGTATACAGCATGGAGAAGTTAATACACTTTGGAAAAAACCGAAATCTACTACAGAATGGGTTTAAGGCCCTGAATAAAAAGCTTTTCTTGTGCTGAATGACAATTATTTATCAGTGGCATTAAGTTTAACCAATGATTGACATTTTCTTAAGAGTAAGGTTTACATGATGGATGATGATGTCCCTTCTGGTGACACTTAACTTTTCAGCTATAAAACGGTTTGCTGTTCTCCAAGTACAAAGGTCAAATTAAAGACAAAGTATAACCCATGAGTATGTAGTATTAAATAGCATTTTCAGTGTGGTATGGCATTAATTATGTTAGATCATTTCTGTCCCCTGTAAACTTTGTGATATTATGTACACTTTAAATTCTGTTCTTGCTTAAAAAGTCATGGTGGTATACTGCTTCTGCTAGTAGTCCTTAATCATGAGCCATTTTAAAGTGGGTTTGGTGGTGTATTTTCTCTTTGATCAGTAAAAGATAATAGAAATCCTTTCTTGTTACTTTTAGAAGTTGACATGAGTGGTCCTTGCAGTCTTGTAAAGAGCAGTCTCCATTCCAGCGTAACCTCAAAGTTCTGGGCATTATGTTTTCAGTTCTTAAACTTGCCCTCAGCCTATAAAGCTGTGGATCTATGAACTTGATCTAATGTGTGTGACTCCTGATTTCCTATAGTGCAGACATTGCATTCTTTCCCTCACATTTTTTAGAAGACCATTCAATATAATCCTTTATTCGTTTCTTTCATTGTGAAACATCTAATCCAGTCATCACAATAAAATATTTTGTATATCATGTCAAAGTAGTTAAGGTCTCTTTCCCCCTGTGAGCACTGTATGGTGAGGTACTGTCTAAACTGGACAGCTATCGGAGCTAGCTTTGTCTTACCCCTGTCCACTTGACATTTCTACAGCTCACTGAAATAAAAAAAATGCCCTATATTTATGTAACTGACCTCAGGCAGAATGACCTCCTAAAGCATATGTGCAGACGTGCATTTTTAAAAGTTGTACTCCAGCGTAAATAATATGCTTGTTTAATGTTTAGCCAAGTTTTATTTTGTTAGAGGTAAAATGTCATCTTAATAACATCATGATTTTCTTAAGGTAACCAGGCTTGCCATGTTTTCAGTTTGACAGATTCCTCACTCCAGCTCTGTTTTTGAAGTCCCTATCCCATGCTTCAACTTAGGAGTGATTTATTTTTTTTAATTTCAGACAAATCTGCCTATTTTCAAGCTGAAGGAATCTACCGTTAGAAGAAGATACAGTGACTTTGAATGGCTGCGAAGTGAATTAGAAAGAGAGAGCAAGGTAAGAACTATTTGTAATGGGACTTTAAAGCCAAAGACTCTGAATTTTAATGTTTCAGAAAACTTACCTTGAATGAAGGGGGTAAAAGCAAGTATAATTTCTTTTTTTCTAGTAGTTCAGTTTCCACTTATTTTATGGGAGATGGGGGAAGGCTGTAATTTTCCTTTAGAACTCATTCTTCCCTTGTCTACTTTAATGGCTCAGTTGAGGCCTTTACTGACTCAAGCTTGGCTAACACTTACTTCTCAGAACTCTTCTGCTATTACTTCCTTTCTTTCCCTCATCTTCCTCTTCAGTCTTGCCCCCCCCCGCCCTCCCCACACCTTCCTAAGTTTCTCTTCCTCAGTACATCTCATATATCATTGTATTTGCAGTTCTTTTTCTTTTGCTGATTCATAATACATTTTTTCATCATCACACATGTACATATAACAAAAGTTTTCATAAACCAGTACTTACCTCACCTGTGATATGTGCTAATATTGTTCAGCTTAGCTTTTTAAATGATGACCATGGTCTCATTGGTTGCTACATGCAATTTAAAAACACTGCTGTATACCTTGGCAAGAGTTATCTTCTCTTAAAATTTAGTGGCTTTGGCTGCAAAAAAAAATTAAGGCAAGGCAAGGCCTCATTCTGATGACCCTTATTTCAGCCCGGTGTCAGAAGGACATCAGAAGTTGGTGTGTAGGAGCCCTGAAGTAGGTGAAGGCTAGCTGTGCTCATTTCTCAAGTGTGATAAGTTGAAATGGAAGGAAAACTTCCTTAACCAGGTATCAGTGGCTGGATAGAAGAGCGATATATTACACAAATCATAGCATTCTATCGAAATGTAAAGCAGAAACAGTTGGCTCAAAAGAATATCAAAGAATAAAATATCTGAATAAAACTAGAAATATAAGACCCATGTAAAGAAAACTTTAAAACTTTACTGAAAGACAAAAGCAGAACTTAATAAATAGAAATGCTACATTCTTGGTTTGGAATATATTCACTTTTGAAGATTCATTTATTCTGTAAACATTTGAGAGCTATCCTGGATGTCCTTTGACTTACAGATAGACCTGTGAACACATTAAGTCTCCACTTTCATGGTCCTTATAATCAGTCGGGGAAGTCGGGTGGTGGTGATGGGAAAGCAGAAAAAATAGTAAGATATCTAGTATGTCAGATGGTGATATGCTCTAAAGAAAACAAAAACCAGGGCACCTGGGTGGCTCAGTGGGTCAAGCCTCTGCCTTCAGCTCAGGTCATGTTCTCAGGGTCCTGGGATTGAGCCCCACATCCAGCTCTCTGCTCAGCAGGAAGCCTGCTTCCTCCCACCACCCCCCCACCCTGCCTGCCTCTCTCTGTCTGTCAAATAAATAAATACAACCTGTAAAAAAAAAAAAAAAAAAACAAAAATCAAGGGAAGTAGGGAGTGCCAGGAGTGCCAACTCTTTTTTTAGAGTTGTCAGAGGAAGGCCTCACTTAGAGGTGACATTTTAGCAGTAGACCTGATCAAAGTAAAGCATTATCTCCTCTGATAGAAATCTTAGTGGGTTGTTTTTTAATAAACTTACAGATTTATATATGAGCTTTATAATCAAAGAGAACACCAAGAAGAGTCGAAAATTATTTTCAGCATATACGGAGCACCTGCAGACATCAGACATCAGAGTTTTTCTTAAGGCTATAGTAATTAAAACAGTTTGGTATTGCTTTAGAGATAAGCAGATAGATTAGCAGAATGTAATACAACTTAGGGGCTGACTTGCATGTTTATTGGAAATTTAGTAACAAAAATAACATTGTCAATCAGTAGGAAAAATAATTTATATTCTGTAAATGGGCTTGAAACATTTTGGCTATCTATTTAGGAGTAAAAATTTATAACTCACTATATATAAATTATAGATGGCTTGAAGATCTAAATGTACAAAACAAGTTAGGAACATTTTGGGTAACAAGAAATTATTTATGACCGCAGGGAAGAAGTCCCAGCTTTATTGAGATATAATTGATAAATAACACTGTGTAAGCTTAAGGCATGCAACACAATGATTTTTTATATGTATATATTATGAAATGATGATCACAGTAAGCTTAGTTAATATATCCATCACCTCACATAGTTAATAATTTTTTTTTATTAACACATAATGTAGTATTTGCTTTAGGGGTAGAGGTCTGTGAATCATCACTCTTACACAGTTCACAGCACTCACCATAGCACATACCCTCCCCAGTGTCCATAACCATAACCCAATCACCCTATCCCTCCCCCACCCCAGTCCCCCGGGTTTTTTTTTGGTGGTGGTGAGAACATTTAAGATCTACTGTCTTAGCAGCTTCTAAGTGTACAGTACAGTATTGTTAACTGTAGTCACCGTGCTCTACATTAGACCCCCAGAACATTTTATAACTGGAAGTTTGTACCCTTTGACCAGCAGCCTGCATTTCCCCCATCCCCCACCCCCTGGCAACCACTAATCTGCTACTGTCTGTTGCTAGGAGTTTGATTTTTTTAGATTCCACACGTAAGTGGAATGATGCAGTATTTGTCTGTCTTTGATTGATGGGAAGAAGTGTCCTGATAGGTCTTGGGCTTTGCTTAACATGGCATGTGGTGCCCCGGAGTGTTTAATAAACATTTGGGGCATGTAGACCTCACTTTTGGAAAAAATAGTGGCTTCACTGACATGTAATTCACATGCCATACAGTTCACCCATTTAAAGTAAAATTCATTGGTTTTTAGTATATTCACAAAGTTGTACAACACTCTTTACAGTCAGTTTTAGAACAACTTCGTCATCCCATAAAAGAAACCCCATGCCCATTAGTAGTCACTACCAATTTCTCCCCCAATCCCTCCTCACCCAGGCCTGTACATCCACTAATTGGCTTTCTGTTTGGACTTGCCTGTTCTGGGCATTTCATATAAATAGCATAGAGCAGGTAGTCTGATGTGTGTGGCTTCTTTCACTGAGGGTTTTTTTAACATTATTCACTCATTTTTTTTTTTCCTAGTTCATTTCTTTTTGTTGCCAAATAATATTCTGTTGTATGGATATGCATTTATTTATTTTATTTATCCATTCATCAATTGGTAGACATTCAGGTTGTTTCTACTTTTGACTATTGCAGATAATGCTGCTGTGAACATCTGTGTACAGGGTTTTTTTTTGGACATTCTATTCTCTTGAGTATATACATGAGTGGATTTACTGGGTTCTGTGATAACTGGTTAACATTGAGGAACTCCCAGACTATTTTCCAAAGCATCTGTACCATTTTTACAGTCCCACCAATGTCTGAGAGTCCCACTTTTCTCTCCTTACCAACACTCACTAGTATCTTTTTTCTTTCAAGACTTATTTGAGAGAGAGCGAGTGTATGTGCATGCTGTGGGGGCTGGGGGAGAGAGAATCTCAAGCAGAGTCCTGCTGAGTGCAGAGCCCCGTGCGGGGCTCAGTCCCACAACCCTAAGATCGTGACCTGAGCTGACATAGACACCCAGCTGCCTCTACAGCTAGCTGTCTTTATTATAGCTGTCCTAGCATGTGTGAGTTTTGATTTTCATTTCCCTGAGGGCTGGTGATGTTGATCATCTTTCCGTGTTCCTATTGGTCATTTATATATCTTCTGTGGAGAAATACTTTCTTCAGATTCTTTGCCCGCTTAATAGAATGTTTTGTCTTTTTATTATTGAGGTGTATCTAGAATATATTTAAAAAGTCTTACAAGTCCCTTATTAGATACGTGATTTGCAAAAATCTCCCATTTTATGGATTGTTTTCATATAATTGCTGTCCTTTGAAGGTCAATACTTCACTTTTAGTAATAGGTCAGTTAAGTATCTGAAGGGTTTACCGGGAAAGTTGTACTTTTACTACAGTATTGCTAGAAACAGTTATTTTCGTTTCTGTATTAGTACTTTTAACCAAAATATGGTTTTTGAGGCTAGAAAGTAGGTGCTCTTTATTGTGTTTACTGGCCATTATGGTGAAATCTTTTAGCTTTTAGTTTTAGTATACTTTCCTTTATTATGCTGGCTCAACCATCTTCTGTCCAGTTCTCACCCCACATGTACACAAGTATCTTCGGATTGTTGACTGTTAAATTGGTAAGAACTCTAATGAGATCTTTTCAGACTGCTTAAGCAAAAATAATTTGATGTTGAAGAGGATCTTTGGAATCTTAGCTGAACAAGCCACTCAGATTTTTGTTGATTATTAATCCTGTTACCTACAACCTCACCATCCATTTCAGTGACATCTTTGGAATTATGTTAGGAAGAATATATCTCTGCAGATAACACATAGTAATCTTAAGTTTCATGCTAAATTATGCCCTGAATTAATGGTAGTTATTTGTTTAGTATAGTTCTGGCTTCTTTTTTTAACAATAGCTTGAAACATACAGGTGTTTTTCCCTGCACATCAGATAGCCATCGTACTGGAGCTCAGTTAGTGGTCACGGTCTCTGCTTCTCAGTTGTATGATCCCTGCAGGTTTTAACACTCAACTTCACAAATGCTGATACAGTATGCTAAGGCAGAGTTAGGAAGGTAAATCTTCAGACGTCTTAATCATTGGTCATCTGGGGAGAAGAGTAGATAGATCTGGGAAGGAATTAGGAAGTTCATGTTGGGCATTTGGTTTTCTGTTCTCTTTTTTTTTTTTTTTTTTAAGATTTTATTTATTTATTTGACAGAGAAAGATCACAAGGAGAGAGAGAGAGGAGGAAGCAGGCTCCCTGCTGAGCAGAGAGCCCGATGCGGGACTTGATCCCAGGACCCTGAGATCATGACCTGAGCCGAAGGCAGTGGCTTAACCCACTGAGCCACCCAGGCGCCCCATGGTTTTCTGTTCTCTTTTGCTTTTATTTTGTTCTTTGCTATTCTGTATAAGGGAGGGGGAAGCAGGCTCTCTGCTGAGCAGAGAGCCTGATGCGGGGCTCGATCCCAGGACCCTGAGATCATGACCTGAGCCAAAGGCAGAGGCTTAACCCACTGAGCCACCCAGGCACCCTGTGTTGATCTTTCTTTTTTCACCCTAGTTCATTTCTTTCTGTTTTAGGATAGAAACTGCATCAAGGGTTTAAAATTTTTAGAATGCATATAATTTTATTACTAGTGCTTACTCTTTATATTTCTTCTCGTCTGAATTGTTTCCTTACACTTTTTCTGTTTTGTGTAAGATACGGATCCAGCTAAATGGTTAGTCATTTAACAGATACTTGAGCTTCTGTTTTGTGCCCAGGCTTTCTTAGAATTTTAAGGTCTGAGAGGGGATCGTTATTTGAAGGCATTAATAGCTTAAGTTGGTGGTTTTCCACCAGGGGCAGTTTTTTCCCCCAGGAGACATGTGACAATATCTAGAGACAGTTTTTATTGTCACAACAAGGGGGTGCTCCTGGGTGCTACCCAGTCTGGTGGGTAGAGGCATGTGATGCTGTTAAGCATTCTGCAGTGTGCAAGAAAGCCCTCCCCTGCCCCACCCCAGCCCCAGAGAATGACCTGGTTCAAAATGTTAATAGTGCTGTGGTTGAGAAACCAAACTCACCCATGAAATAAAGAGCTTTGTGCTGTTTAACTCAGACAAATATTTGAGCTCCAGGTAATTCCTAGAAGAGAGAGATCAGTATAAGTTGGCCCTAGAGGATAGTTAGGCTTTGAAGGGGAAAAGTAGGATATTCCTGTTTCAGAAGAAAGAAATGACAGGTCCTTGGGGAGAGAGAGGGTAGTGGATGTGGAGAAAGTTGACATGTTTCTTAGCCTAGAAAATGGTAGCGTGGTGACAGAACTGTTGAGTATTTTATCTTTTAAACGCTGCTCGAACACAAGTAGGAAGGACTCTCTGCAGATGGTATGAGGTGGGAGAAAGAGACCGTGGAATTCTTACCTCCCCAGGCTGGAGAGAATTTGTTACTCTTGTAACTGAAAGCTGATTGTGATCTCTGCAGTTTCAGCTGTAAGGAGCATTGTCTCCCCTAAGTGCCATCTTAGGGGAGACATCGTGTGGACTGTGTGGAGGCATTGCAGCCTTTACTGTAGCATTGCCCGAGTGTCCTCTGGTACGCTTGTGCCCGACAGGTTCAGGGAAGACGCTAGTTAAGCCGTGGGCCGTACCGTTGAGGAGCCTTAGTCGGGTGGATTATTCTGCATTTCAGTTATCTTGCCTCCAAACTTTGAATCTTTTTTCAGTGTGTTTTTTACTGGTTTTCTCTTACATTTAAACTGGTTTAACAGTGGAATGGCTGTCCTGATGAACATGTACTTGTCTTCATGTTGTGCTCTGTGAGTTTTCACAACCCAGTCAGCATCTTCAAGAACTGTCTTTCCTGTGTTTTTTTCAGGTTGTAGTTCCCCCGCTCCCTGGAAAAGCATTTTTGCGTCAGCTTCCTTTTAGAGGAGATGATGGAATATTTGATGATAATTTTATTGAAGAAAGGAAGCAAGGACTGGAGCAGTTTATAAACAAGTGAGTGCTTTCTGTACCTCGAGGTTTAAGAGGGAATAGTGTTCTGAGACAACTTCAGGTGAATACTAGTAATTTAGGTATTAAGCTGAATGGTAACACTACTTTTCTTTTTGGCCATTTTCTAACTATTTGTGCCATTTGAATTAAGTAGAAGTATGTAACAAGTTGAAGATCATGTGATAAATATTAACACACTTGAGTGATTAAAATGAGTAGCTTTGTGTTGACCTAAGTTTTGTATTTGTTTTTCATGGTTAATTTATGCAAATTACATTTAAAATTGCAGCATTTTAAAAATACAGTTTTACTTATGATTCTTTCTCATTTAAGGTATGTTCTAGCATGAACAATAAAACTTACAGTACACTTGCAATCATTTTGTTTGATTGCAGATGGAGGTATTATCAGCATGTCTTATGTAAAGGTACACATTTAAAATGTTTATGGCAGAATGTATTTTTTTCAAAATGTGAGAAGACCTGAGATTGTCTTAAACCAAAATTTCTAGCTTTTAATTTTACTCCCTTAGAAATACAGCGGTTTTTAAGAACCAGAGTAATAGAATTATGCCAGGAAAAGGATCGCTATAATTGTGCATTGGCCTTAAATTTGACCAAATAAAATCAAATGCTGGAGAATATGGTTGTGTGAGCTTATGTATTAATCAGCACTTCAGTTTTTACCTAGTAGTAAAGATTGAAGCTCTGTGAGTGGTTATTAAACAGGAGGGAAAGTTGTACAAAGCCTTAAACTTTTACTTATCTGCTGTAGCATGTCACCTTTGTTGTCTTACGAACATGCTTTCCTTTAGGAGAAGGGTACGCCAGCTGAGGTGGTTTTATAATTCAGAGATAGAAGTCTGGTCACCCATCAGAATCTTATGTGTAGTCTGCAATGGAAACCTTTAAAGCAAGCCAAAAAAAAAAGAAAGAAAGAAAAAACTGGACACTTATGCATCTTTCTTAGTATTTTGAGCTTTTAGTGAACTTCAGTCTATTTCTAATTCTGATCCTCTATCTTTTCCTTCTTTAAAATGTGTTCTTAGAATTAATGATGTTTCACTTTTTTTTTTAAAGATTTTATTTATTTATTTGAGAGAGAGATAGAGTGAGACAGCATGAGAGGGGAGGTCAGAGGGAGAAGCAGACTCCCCATGGAGCTGGGAGCCAGATGTGAGACTCGATCCCAGGACTCCGGGATCATGACCTGAGCCGAAGGCAGTTGCTTAATCAACTGAGCCACCCAGGCGCCCGACATGTTTCACTTTTGACATTAAAATTCATTTAGGTTTCTTGTGAATATACCCAGTAATATATAAGGAAGTGAATAGGTTATGTGTTCCAGAAGCAGTGCAGAGCTGGTGACTAAATGTTTTCTAAATGACCCCAGTGAGCTGAAGGAAAGGAAATATCAACTATTTGCTGAGAGAGCATAGCCTTGTGAGCAATCCAGAATAACACGTATTATTAGTAAATCGTACAGGCTTTTTAACCTTAGAAAATGTGTATTTGACCCCCCCAGGCTCGCTTTTGAAAAATACTGGACTAAGTATGTGTTTTTTAATTCCTAGGGTCGCTGGTCATCCTCTGGCACAGAATGAACGTTGTCTTCACATGTTTTTACAGGATGAAATTATAGATAAAAGCTATACTCCATCTAAAATAAGACATGCCTGAAATTTGGTGAGAAGGGGCAAAAAAACAAAAAACAAACAAAAACAAAAAAAAAAACAAACCACCTCTCTGCATATTAATGGTTCATATGCACCAGTGAAGAAGTTCTAACTAACTCAGCATGCCGCACAAAAACTGGTATAACATGCCCTCGGTATACTAACATCCATACGCTCAGTTTGGTTTTGTTTTGTTTTGGCAGTTGACAAGAAGTTAATTTGCTTTAGTGAAAATCCCTCCTTCCAGCCTTTCTATATAAATAGCTCTTCCTTGCTGTTTTAATGTGGTCCCCATGATTGCCTCGCAGACCTGTTACTCCAGTACAACCCGCAGTGTCCTAACTAAAGTTACTGACTTGGTCTTATCTGCACAATTTTTGTGTCCTGTTTGCTTCTTGAATCTGATTAACTAGAATATTTCTCTTATCCTTTTTAATATGTGATGTCCCTTGGCCTAATTTATGTGTAGAAGCACTACACCATTGGTTTCCAGTCCCCTGTGTGTAAGATACACACTTGTGTGCAGAAAGTCTCCCTTTCAGGCTTGTAATACCCTTCATGTGGAAGATCAATGAGGGAAATCTTTATATTCTGTATAAAAACAAAATCAAATTTATATACTAAAATCATTTGTCTAAAAATTTAAGTTGTTTTCAAATAAAAATAAAAAAGCATTTCTGATATGCACTGATTGTGTTGCCTCCGGCTACTTCCCCCCCACCCCCTTATGGCTTTCCTGCTTAACTCAGTGTTGAGAGGGATTATTTACTAATTATATACTTCTCATTCCTGTAACTCCATTCCTCTTAAACAGTGGTGATACCGAATATGCTACCACCCTTTGAATTGGGGTATTTTCTTTTATACAACAAAAAAAGTGATGTACTAGAAAAAGCATTCCTCAGAGCTTACTGAGTTGTTATGAAGCACTTTGTATATTTGAAAAATGCTTTATAATCTCAAGTCATTCTTCTTAAAAGGCCTTTTAAGATAAGTCAGTACCGTACCTCCTATTTTTCACAGGAATTTTTTTCGTAGTTCTTCTGAGTGACTTGTTTAAACACACTTAGCAAGCGTATAATAACCCTTTTCTTGGTCAGCAGAGTCATGCTTTCTCTTTAGTTTGGTTTGGGGTCGTGGCACACTTCATCCTCTTTGACCAAGGCAGAGGGGCACAGTGTTCTAGCCTGACTTGTGTAAGTGATAAGAAACCAGAAAATGAAGGACTCCTTGCCCTCTAACTTGTGTTGTGGCCAGACCATTGCAGCCAGAATGTGGTCTCTAATTTGAATCTGTACAACATCTCGTGGTTTGGGGGGACCCGTTGTGACCCAGAGTTAAACCCCAAGGTAAGGAAAGTTTGTCTTCCCGCTCCAGAATTGTCTCTGGAAACAGGTCAGTCCATTTGAGAGGAAACCAGCGTAGGTCTGGGCCAAACTAGGATGTCCACCAAGCAGTCCTAGGAATTAGAGCTGCCCTCTAAGGCCTTTTGTTGCTTAAATAATTTCACAATTCCATAAACTGGACATTTCAGCTACTATAAATTAAGAAGGTACAAAGCTAAACAACAGGTGATCTTTATTTCAGGGAGCTGGACAAGTAACATCAAAGGCCGTCGGGTTTTGGTATGCAGAATGGAGCAGTGGCAGCTCTGAATTCACTCCTCGCAAGCAGTGGTTTTTCAAGCAGGGATGGTTTTGCCCCCAAGGCACATCTCGCACTATCCCAAGACATCTTTGGTCGTCACAACTGGGGACCGCTACTGACTGTAGTGGGTGGAAGTTAGAGACGCCGCTGAGCCTCCTGCAATGCTCCGGGCGGGCTCCTATGTCAGAAAAACGCCAGGCACGCAGAAGCTTCCACTCACTGGAAGCTTCCACTCACTGGAAGTCTTTTGATTTTGGTCATTTATAGGCAAGGAAATAATGTGGCTTCGGAGGGGTGGTACTAACCTGCCTACTTTTAACCTCTACAATTGCCTAAGGGCAGGCGTGCTCTTAGAAAGTTGAAGTTAGGTGAAAAGTTGCTTATTTCAGGTGATACGTTTTTGTCTGATGTGGGAAAGGACTTCTCAGGGTCGTGTCAGAGAATTGAAACCATGGTCCCTATTAAAATAACACCTTTGAGGCACGTGGATGGCTCAGTTGGTTAGGTGTCCCACTCTTGATTTCAGTTCAGGTCATGGTCTCAGGGCCCTGGGCTGGAGGCCCACTTCCAGGCTTCAAGCTCAGCGGGGAGTCTGCTAATCCCTCTCCCTGCACCCCCCCTTGTCCTGCGCGTGCATGTGTGTACGTGCTTGTGTGCTCGTGCACACTCTCAGTTCTCTGAGAAAAAATGAAGTGACACCTTCGAGCCTGTGAAGTAAAAATGCAGGTGCTGTTAACTCTAACCATACAGGAGGAGGTCCTAGAAGCCCTTAAGGGTCTTCCTAGAAGTAGAAATGAACCTGGCAGTGAGTTGTGCTATAAGAGCCTCAGTAATTGCTCGTGTCAGCTGCTAGTTGTGAAGCAGCAGCAGCAGCAGCAGCAGCAATAAAGCCTCCAGTAACTTACAGTGGTGGAGAACTAGGTGTAAAATCCTTAGCACAGCGGTACCTGGGACCCCGAAAGACTTCCTTATCTGATGGCAGTGCTGGTCATTGATAACCGTAGTAGCAGCAAAGGGGCCCATTAAACCCACAGCTTTTCCTGCATACGTTTATCTGGTATTCGGCTTGCTTGTTGGAGGTTCTGCCCTCGTGCCCCTCAGTCGGGGTGATGACCTCTGAGGGGGAACGCAGGGGAGGACCTTTTTGTTACAGAGTGTGGCTTTTGAGCCCCGCCCTCTCGTAGATTACAGGCCCTTGCTGGGTTGCTGCAGCCCGCTCTGTCAGTGTTCGGCTCCATAAACACGGCCACCGGGAGGAGGCGGCTGCTGGCCTCTAGACCTTCACAGATACAGTGTGACCTCTGGACGGACAGGTAGCGTGGCGTGCTGCCGGGCACGTGCGTGGGCTGCTCCGTGGGTGCTGGCTGGGATGATTACAGTATGCCAGTGCTGCGACTGAGAAATGAGTTAGAAACCATTTTAGGAGGATGAAGTGTAAATTTTCCTCAGTACTTCCTTCGTGATCTCTGCCGCAGAGCTTCACTCTCACACACGGGAAGACTTGAGGCCATGCAAGCCTAAGGGACACGCTCACAGTTACCCAGGATGCGATGGCTCTGGATGAAGTCTTAGGGACGTCTGACTCTAGAAGCTGTACGTTGGTGCACTTGCTGCTTATGAACAGGCCCGAGACCCGGTAACCAGCCTTTACTTGGTGCTCAGTACATTTAGCGAATGAATGAAAGCATGAGTTTTCAGTAACATTTCCTGTGTCTTCTAGGCTGAACATGATTGAATGAATGGATGGGTTTTGTTTTGGTTTTTGGTTAGATTTTTTTTAAGTGTGGGTATAAAAAACATTTTTGGACATGAATAACGTGCTGATCAGGAGTTTCTTATTTTCATACACTTAGCTGTATACCATAATTGCTCCCTAAGACTGAGTCCAAGAATTTTTTTTTTTTTTTTTTTAAGCTTGCTAGATAATTCTGAAACAGCCTGTTCCGACACTTAGCTAGAAGGCCCTTTGCCTAGAATTTGGTCAGATTCTGTCTTAACCTAGCTACTTAAGTCATAACAAAACAAAGTCAAGAAATTCCAAAGAAAGACAAATACCATATGATTTCACTCATCTGTGGAATTTAAGAAAACAAGCAAAAGGGGGGAAAAAAGAGGCAAACCAAGAAACAGACTCTGGACTATAGAGAACAAACTGATGGTTACCAGAGGGGAGGAGAGTGGGAGGATGGGTTAACTAGGGGAAGGGGACTAAGGAGGGCACTTGTGAAGAGCACTGGGTGTTGTGTGGAAGTGTTGAATCACTATAGTGTACACCTGAAACTCCCATTACACTGTATGTTGACCAACTGGAATTTATTCATTTATTTGGCTCCACACCCAACAGGAGGCTTAATAAACTCAATGACCCTGAGATTAAGAGTGGTGTGCCTATCAACTGAGCCAGCTAGGTGTCCCTAACTGGAATTTTAGTAAAAACTTAAAAATTTTACAAAGAAATCAAAGGAGTCAAGACTTACCAGATCTTGAGAAGTTACTTTTGTAACTCGATTCATAGTACGTGAAATATGTTTTATTCCAAACTTGCTAAGAAAATAAGACCCTGATTCAGAGACTGGGATAATTCATTCAACAGCACAAAAAGAAGTTTAGAGGGTGTTGGTTAAAAGCTCACCAGATGTTTTCTCCTGTTAGAATGAAGGTCATAAATGGAAGCAATTCAATAAAATCAAACAGCAACACCAAGCATTGTATGTGTGCAAAGTGTTAACATAGGCAAGAGGCTAACCATGGCTCCTGTTCTCAAGAAACTCAGTCTTACTGAGACATCATCATCAGGGGGCACCTGGGTGGCTCAGTCGGTTAAGCGACTGCCTTCAGTTCAGGTCATGATCCCAGGGTCCTGGGATCGAGCCCCACATCGGGATCCCTGCTCAGTGGGGAGCCTGCTTCTCCCTCTCCCTCTGCTGCTCTGCCTGCTTGTGCTCTCTTGCTCTCTGTCAAAAAAATAAAATCTTTAAAAAAAAAAGATCATCATGAAAAGACTCACTGATAGTCTAGCCAGAGAGAAGATACGGCAAATGTGAGGACAAGAAGGGATCTAGGAGTTCAGATGGAGGCAAGGGAATGGCTATTCAAAATAAAGGGACTCCCAGTTCCAATTCTGATGTGTAAAGAGATGAAAGTTGGCACTCTTGTCCTTACAAGAAAACCTGGACAGGGGAGCTGAGGTGGCTCAGTCGGTTAGGCGTCTGACTCTCGATTTTGGCTCAGATTTCATCCCAGGGTGGTGAGATCAAGCCCTGCATTGGGCTCTGCACTGGGAGTGGAGCCTGCTCAAGATAACTTCCCTTGGGGCGCCTGGGTGGCTCAGTGGGTTAAGCATCTGCCTTTGGCTCAGGTCATGATCCCAGGGTCCTGGGATGGAGTCCTGAGTCAAGCTCCCTGCTCAATGGGAAGCCTGCTTCTCCCTCTCCCTCTGCCTGCTGCTCCCCCTCCTTGTGCTCTCTCTTTCTGTGTCGAATAAATAAAAAGAGCTGGACAAACTGAAAATCCGTGTCTTTCCTTGGACCCACCCATCAGAATTAAGGTTGCAGGGCAAACCATTACCTCAAAATCTAAAGAAAGAGGCTCCTCTAGAACGGACAGTCAAAATCTGTTTACCTGGAGCAGACACGCTGAGCCATAAACTGGCAGGAACACTTACACACCAATACTGGGTTGCTACGAGTTGAGTGTGGCCCAGCACGAGAGTGAGAAGTTCCTGGAGCCTGCGGTTTTGAGGGGCTGCAGGGCTCAAAGCCCATGTTCCTGGGCTTTTTACCTGCAGGCACCCCACCAGATACCACAGTGAAGCTCAAGGAAGATCTCCTTATGGCTCTGGCAGGGAGAGGAGATGAATAGTCATTGTGAAGTACATCCAAAACCTTTACTATCAAGTCCTACTCGGTAGGGCAAAAGACTTTGCCAGAGCCGGAATCCCTGTTGGGGGAAGGGCGCTTCTTGCCCACCAGCCCCTCTAGCCTTCCTCTCTTATGTAAGGAGGGGGAGATACTTACAGTCTACCAGGTTATCAAGACTTCAAGGAAACAGATGGGGAATGGGGCCATCCAAGAAGGGAGGAAGGGGCACAGGGGCAAGGCTCTACCACTGCGGGCACACTCGTGAAGGTCACAGGCCCACTACGACAGGGAGATTTAATCTAGGCCTAAGAACATGCATACACTCCCCCTACTTCACCACCACACCCCGGAGCTCCGGTAGAGCCCTAGTGATTGCCGCTGACTGTAAGACTCTGAGAAGTAATGAGGGAAACCCAAAGTTAAGAGAGAGACAAAAGCAGACCTAAAGGATTTGAAGCCTCTGGTACCTAAAACTACAGCAAAACCCAAACACATCCACTCCCTAGCCAGATTACCATAAATCACACAGGCCTACTTACCTCACTTCCTGTTACCCAATGCAGCATGTCTGGCTTTCAACAAAACTTCACAAGGCACGCCCAAAGGCAGGAAGTCTGGCGAGAGAGAGCAGGCATCAGAACCGGAGCCAGACATGGCACAGATTCTGGAACCGTCAGGGAATTTAAAACAACTATGTTATATTTTAAATAATTATATAATATGTGAAAGGTTTTAGTAGAAGAAGACCACATGCAAGAACAGAAAGGGAAACAGAACAGAGCCATGGTCGAGAACTTTCCAAAATTAAAGATACCTTCCTAGCGGGGCTAGGAAGCTAAGAGGGTAGCAAGTGGGACCAACTCAAAACAAAACGACCCGTAGGCATATGATTTCCTAATTGCAGAAAATCCCAGACCAACATAAAAATCTCGAGAGAAGCCTCAGAGTCAAAGGAATGCTGGCTTGACGGTTTTGCAATGCTTTTCATCAGCAGTCTGGAGGCCAGAGGGGGTGCCGTTGTCTCATCTGGAGTCTGGATTTGGGTTGGGGGGAGGGTTGCCTGTCTATACTCCCTATTCTCTACCTGGGATTTAGCGTTTCTTCCGTTGTGAAGGTGGGAGCCAACCAGAGGGAGTAGTAGGATAGGAGTATGTATGTCCCATGTGTTGCTGCAGATCTTGAATACACTGATCACCGCTTGAAAATGATTGCAGTTGTTAGACCTGCCCCTGAATCTTGTTTGATGTGTTATAGGGTGGCCCGGATGTTACTTTATCACAAGTTTTAAAAAACACATTAATGGGGCGCCTGGGTGGCTCAGTCAGTTAAGTGTTCAACTTTTGGTTTCGGCTCAGGTCCTGATGTCAGGGTCGTGAGATGGAGCCCCGCATCAGGCTCCATGCCCACCAGGGAGTCTGCTGGAGAGTCTCTCCCTCTGCCCCTCCTCCTGCTCGTGTGTGTGTGTGTGTGTGTGTGTGTGTGTATGCGCACGCACAAGCACACACCCTCTAAAAAAAATAAAAACCACTTTAATAAATGATTTCAACAAATTCGTTTTCTTCATAATCCGGTGTGTTTTATTTTATGCTTTTATAAACACCCGAGGAGGGAATGTTTGGCACAAATAGGGTCAGGAGGTGGTGATGTCACAACTCCTGAAGGCTCCTGTCCCAGAGCGAGCCCTGGACGTGTCCTGAGCCTACACGGAGCCAGCGGCCTCGCTTGCTGTGCGTGTGTAGAGAGGGCGAGGGAGATCGAAAGACACCCGACCTACTACTGTCTGTCGTGGGCTGAGGTTCCAGCCTGAGCTTTCACGTGTATTATCTCATTTAAACCCCCAAACAGCCTGTTGGATGGATGTTATCCTCATGGTACCAAAGAAGAGCTGAGACAGTGTGATTCATCAGTCGAAGGTCACCCAGCCAGTAAGAAGTGAAACTGGCATAGAAACCCATGTCCTTCTAATTCTGGAACCGGGGCCAGGGCCATGCTGACCCCAATAAGGATCGCACGGGCCGTTGGCCACAAGGGCAGGACCCACGCTAAGCATCTGCCCTGACAGCCGGGGCCTCCAGATCCTGGGGTGCCAGGGCCATGGCCTCCATGGCATCCATGCCCTCTCCCCTCTCCAGTGCTCCAGCGGTTGCCTTGACACCAGTGTTGTTATCACAGAGGCCAACGCAAGCAGAGACTCATTCTCTTGATCTAAAGGAAAGTTAAACAGTGAAGAGAACCCGGTTATAAAACTGGAATGTCCGGGGGCGCCTGGGTGGCTCAGTGGGTTAAATCCTCTGCTTTCGGCTCAGGTCATGATCCCAGGGTCCTGGGATCGAGCCCCACATTGGGCTTTCTTCTCCGAAGAGAGCCTGCTTTCTCCTCTCTCCCTGCCTACTTGTGATCTCTGTCAAATAAATAAATAAAATCTTTAAAAAAAAAAAAAACAAAACTGGAATGTCCGTCCACGCTTGGCACATACAAACACTGCAGCTTTGTCATTACTTCTCTTCCTCGGTACATTTCCTTGCCTTTCTAGCTAGATTATACTTTAATCCAGTTGTTTTCATGTTCAGTAAATCCAAACCGTGTTTAACCGGTTTATTCATTGGAGAATCTCTGAGGTGAAGAAAGTTTTGTCCTTTGAACTGCACTGGGGATTTGCCGTCTTCTTTCTGTAAAGGGATTTTCCTGGACCTGTAATCTGAACATTCTGACCCCTGGGGAGTTTTCCCCCCAACTATGAGCAAATTTGTGAGGCTTGACCCTTTGTGTGCCATGGAGCCGAGACAATGGCCTTCTGTGAATGGCTTCTCCTGAGCACCGTGGCCATGGCCGTGAAGAATGTTAACCACCTGGCGGTCACTCCCCACAGCCTCGCTGCCCATGGCCACTGCGGCCCCCCCCCCCCCCCCCGCCACACTCACCTTGGCTACGTGCTTCAGAAGGGACCCACCGTTCCCTGAGAGCGTTCTAGAGAGGTCTGTAGTCTGCAGGCTCTAGAGAGCTGGCAGTCTGACTTAAGCTGAGGTGACTTGGTCTCCCGGACACGTCTGTGTTGGTGAAACGGTGGGGCCTCATACGTGTTGTGGGCCACCAGGATGAACTAGCCCAAATTTCATGGAAGGCAACTTAGCAAGAAGAACACTTTGGGCCCAGGAATTCCACTAGGAGGAATTTATCTCACAGACATATTTTCTGCTTTGAGAAATGGTATTTATACAATATGGATATTTTCTTACATAATCTCTGAAAGATTATGAAAGAACACAGGTACCACTGGCTGCCGGGTTGGGGGGCAGACTGGGCGGCCCAAGGGCAGGGGTGAGAGGACAATGTCTCACTGTATACTCAAACAAAAAACAAGCCAAATCACTTCTTATTTTGAAATCATTTAGATTTACTGGGTGTTGTACAGATAACACGGAGTTCCCATATGCCCCCTCCCCTGGTTGCCCTCGTGTTGACATCTCCTATGACCATGGTGTTTTGCCAACTCTAAGAAACCAGCATTGGTACGTCACTCTTCACTAAACTCCAAACTTGGACTTCCACCAGCTTTTCCACTAATAATCTTTCTGTTCCAGGATCCCATCCAGGAGACCACATGGCAGTTGGGGGTCACATCTCTTTAGCCTCTCTGGTCTGTGACATGGATACCCTTTGAAAATTTTTGAGTTGTGTCTCACGTGACTATTTACTATTCCAAAAAAATAAGTACATTTTTTGAAAAGAAAGAGACGTATGGAGTTACAGGATATTCGAACTGGAAGGAATCTCAGGAGCAATCCAATCAGAGCCTCTCATTATTCAGACCCAGGAAAGGACTTGTCCAAGGCCCTCTGCTAACAGCAGGCCCAGAGCCCAGACCAGAAGCCAAAACGTGGGGCCAGGGAGTAGTAGAAAGAGGATAAGCTTCAAAGTCACCCACGCTTGGGTTCAAGTCCCAGGTCTGTGTCCTTGGACCAGTAGGTATATTTTTTAAAATAAATTCATTTATCAGAGAAAGAGACAGAAGTAGAGAGAGAGAGAGTCCTCAAACAGATTCCCTGATGAGTCCAGAGCCCAACTTGGGACTCCATCCCAGGACCCTGAGATCATGACCTGAGCCAAAATCAAGAGTTGGGCGCTCAACTGACTGAGCCACCCAGGCATCCCAGTACGTACTTTTTTGTCTGGATTCTTTCACTCAGCACGTTTTCGGATTCAGCTATGTTGTTGCGTGTATCCGTAATTTGCTTAAAAAGACCAAACAAATAAACAATAGCTCTTTGAGGAAGTAGTCGTGATTTCTAAGAATTTGTTGAGAAAAGAAAGTATTCTTTCATCCTTTCATCTCTACTTGTGCAGAAATGTGACACCACGGACCAAACAAACTCTCTTGCCTTCCTGGAAACACTCAAGCACAGTGAGTGGTCAGGCCCCGCGCTGCTGAAGGGGGAGCGGTGGGAGAGAACACTGGCTGGTGAGAGCCCCAGGGATACCCAGGGGCTGAGAAGCAAAGTAAGCTCCTCGTAGAGGCACTGAGCAGACACATTCCGTACTAAGAAGCAGGGAATCGGTCTTTTATATGGATTGCCAAACTCAGCTGTAGAAGCTGTGGAGAACCTGAGCCCTGGGGTCAGCCAGCTGCGGGACCTTGCACATGTCCCCCACTGCCTGCGCCTGCGTATGAAGCAAGGGGAATGGATAGCTCATCTCTAAACTCTGTCGGCTTCTCGCTGTTGCTCCTCCCGCCACTCGTACCTCTCAGTGTCCATGCCCTTGAGTTTCCTTGAAACTTGCCAAATGGATCAGTAGAACCTATCTCCTCAGTATAACTGACCCCATACACTCTACAGGAACACACTGAAGCCTTTATTCGGGCAATAGTGACTGCTTTCTAAGCACGGCACACGGAACTGGACGTCGCCATCTAGTAGGGGACTGAAGGTTTGAGTGGCCCCAACAACTCAAGGCGGAAAGTGATGCCTAAAGCAAGGTGTATACACCCTTCAGAATCTGACTCCAGTCCTGCTTCAAACATATCTGCTACCTTCAGTCCCTACCAACACATCCTCCAGCCTCTAAGGCTTTGACCTCAAAATGCCGGTCGAACGGGCATTTGCACATGCTGTTCCAGCTAAACTGCTGTTCCCGGCTGGTCAGCACCTGAGTCACCCCTGCTCATCATTCAGGAGTCAGCATAACTGTCACCCGCTCAGCTTACTGCACGTCCCAGGGAAGAGGTTCTTCAGTTCTCATGTCCCCTTAGCAAGGTGGCCATGTCTCCATTCATGATGGCCCTCGTCATTGCATATGTTTCCCTTACTAGACCACAAGTGAGCTCCTTGAGGGCTTTACCATCCCTGTCCATGTCCCGGCCATTCTGGTGTACAGTGGACCCTCAATCAGCCTTACTGAGTGAACAAATGAATGAGTGATGAATACCATAACCGGTGAGGTGATGGCAGGCAGTCCATTCCCCTCCGCCAATCAAAACTCTTCTTTTGGGGGTGCCCGGGTGGCTCAGTGGGTTAAAGCCTCTGCCTTCGGATCAGGTCATGATCCCAGGGTGCTGGGATCGAGCCCCACATCAGGCTCTCTGCTCAGCAGGGAGCCTGCTTCCCTCTCTCTCTCTCTGCCTGCCTCTCCACCTGCTTGTGATCTCTGTCTGTCAAATAAATAAATAAAATCTTTTTTAAAAAAGCTCTTCTTTTGGATGATGGTGCTGGAATGCCAGAGTTGGCCAGGAGTTTGGAGTTCTATATTCACCTATTTCACCGTTCAAATGATTCACCCAGCTCCTTAGAGCAAATGTAGGAAGCCCAAATGAAACTCCCACTATAATTCAAATACAGAGATACGAAATTTCTTTAGTTTATCTACAATTCACCCGGTCTTCACGAACTCACGCCTGCTGCTTCGAGATTAAAAACTCACCTTGCAGCTTATCTTGTGGGGGTGATTTCCATAGTCCTTTGGGTATTTTGCAGTCCCCCAGAGAATGATCCCTTCTCCCTGCTTTTCTCCCCAAGAACGTGTCCCCATGTCATGGGGGCTAGTGCAGCAGAAATGTGCTCCCAGTGTCCAGAAGAACAGAGGTCCTCGGGCACAGCGCCCCTGAACCACTGGTCTCTGGAACGGTTGCTGCTGAGGGTTTGCCCACCCATGGGTATGTGCACGGAGCATTGCAGCAGCTCTAAGTCGTGGTCTGGGCTCCAGGTTTGGTGGTCCCTGAAGGACAGGGCCCCACTTCAGGTCTTGGTGGCTGCTGACCCCCAGACCTCTGCCAAGTTCTCCAGATAATCGTAGGCCCAGGGATCCACCCCGACCCTCCGTGGACCGGTCTGTCACCTTGCTCTGCCATGGCCAGCCCCTAGTTCTTGGGTTAGTTAGCTTCCACATAAAGGGAAATCTGAGAGACACTGAAAGCTTAGGACCTCGCTTTTCTTCCCACATGCTGGGGCCGGTGGCTATGGCCAGCCCAAGACGATTGGGGAAGCAGCCTCCGAGTACTGGGGCTCACCAGAATCCAGATGTGGACCCAGAAACCTCCTCTTCACAGGAAGTTATCCTAACTTCTCCATCTCCTTCCCCAGCACCAGGGGAAAGGTCTGGAAGTTGGGACACAGACATGGGCCTGGTTCCTTCTGCTTCACCCTCTGGTTTTCCTTCTCCCCTCACACTCAAGAAACAGGAAGGAAGGAGCTTTTCTTTTATTTCCTCCCTTTACTTCAGCCATCAGGCAGCTCGCCCCGTGGCCTCACTGTCATACACCGAAGCAGAGTTTTCTCTGGACTACAGAGCTCCGTAAGCTCGGTTCTCTAGCTGTTGCCTTTGAAAAAGGAGAGAATGGGGGCACCTGGGTGGTGGCTCCGTCGGTTGTGTCTGACTCTTGATTTCAACTCAGGCCATGGTCTCAGGGTCATGAGAGTGAACCCCATATCAGGCTCTGCTGGGCGTGGAGCCTGCCTGGGACTCTCTCTCTCCCTCTCCCTCTGCCCCTCGCCACCCTGCTCATGTGTGCTCCCCCCAACTCTCTCTCTCAGAAAAAAAAAAAAAAGAAGAAAAGAAAAGAGAATGAGGAAAGAATGAAAGATTTGGAAAACTCAAAATAATAAGCCTGGTTTGTAATGTTATTGTACTGTTGTTTAAACTCATTTTTAGGGGCGCCTGGGTGGCTCAGTCATTAAATGTCTACTTTGGCTCGGGTCTTGATTCCAGGGCCCTGGGATCCAGACCCACATCGGGCTCTCTGCTCAGCGGGAAGCCTGCTTCTCCCTCTCTCACTCTCCCTGCTTGTGTTCCCTCTCTCACTGTGTCTCTCTCTGCCAAATAAATAAGTAATATCTCAAAAAATAAAAATAAAATAAACATGTTTTTTCAGATCAGAAGCAGAATCCTCCCCCTCCTCCCCAACCTCCTCTCCTTTCATTCTTTTTATGGCAAATCTCAGTATTTCTCTCAGCCCAATGGATATCTCAGCTAGACAAAGGCAAGGGTGAAATGCTCAGAAAGGTATGCAAACAACGTAGTAAATCATTTTCAAAATGATTCAAATGCACAGGTACATGGGTAGGAACCAGAAAAAATAGGCAAACATGAAAATAGTTGTCTAAGGGAGGTGGAATTATAGATGATTTTTGCCCCTCCAGATTTTCTTATATTATCATCTAATAAAAGAAAGTCACTTCTAACGTTGTTATAATGTTTTATTTAAAATAAAAATAACTGGGGCACCTGGGTGGCTCAGTGGATTAAAGCCTCTGCCTTCAGCTCAGGTCATGATCCCAGAGTCCTGGGATCAAGACCCACATCAGGCTCTCTGCTCAACGGGGAGCCTGCTTCATCCTCTCTCTGCCTGCCTCTCTGCCTACTTGTGATCTCTGTCTGTCAAGTAAATAAAATCTTTTAAAATAAGTAAAATAAATAAAAATAAGTGGGGCGCTGGATGCCTGGGTGGCTCAGTTGTTAAGCATCTGCCTTCGGCTCAGGTTGTGATCCCAGGGTCCTGGGATCGAGCCCTGCATCAGGCTCCCTGCTCAACCGGGAGTCTGGGGAATCTGCTTCTCCCTCTCCCCCGCTGCTTGTGTTCCCCTTTCTTGCTGTGTCTCTCTCTGACAAATAAATAAATAAAATAAAATAAAATCTTTTTAAAATTAAAATAAAATACAATAAAACTAACTACCTTATCACCCCTGGTCCACAATGCACCTCCCATGTATGTGTGAGATAATCCACCAGGCACTGTGTGCGCTCGAAACCAAATCAGCCAAGCCAACTCTCCCAGCAGGGGGAAACGCAGCTACTATCCCCGGGCCACTCTGATCACAAGCCCCCAGCCTGGAGGTATTCCAGGCTGGGGAAGGGGGCACAGGTTGTGCACTGCTCCAGGCTTAGCTGCTGTCTATGGGGTTCCAGAGGATCTCTGAACAAAGGTATTAGGGAGGAGTGGTAGTCCTTAGGCCTGACAGCCTCAACACCGCACTTCTGAACTACAGATGATCTGGACCCACTGCCCTTGCCCAACATGACTCTGAGTTGCCCAGTGTCTAAAGAATCCATTGCTCTCTCCTAGTCCCGAGTCCTGAAGAGAACCTGTTCCCCTTGCAGAGAGTATGGGGTGGGCAAGGGGGTAGCCAGAAGTGTTATGGGCAAGGACTGGCTTCGTTCTTTTGACATGTAGGGCTAGTGAAGCCGGCAACTAGCCACAAAGAGCTTGGGGAGTCAGTTCAAGGGGGCACAACCCCTCCCTGCACACCAGGCCCTCCCCTGCTTCAGCCTCCCCACCACCCCGGATGCTCGCTCTGAATCACAGGCTGCTGCCAATTACAAAAGGACTCTTAACTCTGCTTCGCAGCCCCTTGATTGATAGCACTGGTGAGTGAAATTATAAGCCTTAATGATCACGTTAATTTCTGGGGAAAGGGAAGCGGTCAGAAGAGGTTCTCAATCACAAGCGCCACAATCAGCTGGGTGAGTTCAATGACAGGCCAGAGCAGGGAGAGACGGGAAAGAATTAACTTTTTTAAAGGTCATCAGCAAGTAGTGGGAGAGTAACCAGGCGTCAGACAATCCTGGAGCCTGGACTTGAACCCCCGGCCTGGGGCTCCTGACTGAGGATGGGCCTTGCTGCTTCTCCTCCTTAGCTTGGCTTAGCTTGGCTCCCAGGCCAATGCCCTGGCCCCCAGAGATTTCTTCTGTCACCATGCTTGGGACATGGCTCGGACGCTGACAGCTGTGAGAGCTTCTCATGGGATTCTCTGAGCAGCCAAGATGGAGAACGACTTGTCTAAATGAAAGGATCTGGGGCAAGTAGTTAGGATTGAGTGCATTTGGGCATCCACTTAACCTGATTGGTTCATGCCACGGAGGGGACTTTCTTCTGCTGGTCTCTTGACCCCACCTGAGGACAAGAGTGAGAAAGGTCCCTGGCTCTCCTGAGAATCAAACCTAGGACTTCGGCCTCCTCAAAGCACTGACCCTACTCACAGTTTCCCAGGAGAGCATTGCAACACCGGGTTAGGTCAGGCAGATGCTCAGGCGATGTGGCAACATCCTGGTTACCACATTAGGGAGACTGCCCTGTGCGCGCAGCCGGAGAGCCCAGCTCAGCAGCGGCGAAAATTCTGATGACCTTCCCTGATGGTCTCTGCACTGGTCAGCAGTCTTCAGAGCAAATAGCCACTTCACGTCGCAAAACAGGCTTCACAAATCTAAAAAGATGATTTGTGGGGCACCTGGGTGGCCCAGTTGGTGAAGCGTCTGCCTTCAGCTTAGGTCGTGATCCCAGGGTCCTAGGATCGAGTCCCGCATCTGGCTCCTTGCGCAGCGGAGAGCCTGCTTCTCCCTCTGCCTGCTGCTCCCCCTGCCTGTGCTCTCACTCTGACACATAAATAAATAAAAATCTTAATAAAAAAATAAAAAGATGATTTACAAATACATACGAAATAAAATAAACCATGCATCATGTGTGCTAAAGGCACTGGGGTTCATCAAAGAGGGTTATTGCTCTTCAATTTTTCCTAAGTGATTATAAAAAGTGTTATTGTAAAATGAGTGGCTTGAGATTCTCAGAGCAGTATCTTAGCCCCAGAAAGTGGCTGCCAAGCTGCTTCTACATTATCCTTTTTTTAAAAAAAATCATTTATCTACTTTCTCTCAACCTGCCTCATGACATGGGTGCACTCGAACGCTCACCGGAGAGGTCTGGACTGAGAAATCAGGGGACTTGAGCTTGATGGTGAACAGGCTGAGACCTCCTTGGCCAGCCAGGGAAGCGCCCGGCGGAGCGTGTCCAGCACAGACACACAGGCGTGCTCTGTATTTTTCTAACAGCTTCTGAAGTGTTCATCAAGCCCGTGTCTGATTAAGCACTTTTAAATTCTGAGCAATGAAATGGCCCCTCTCATACCCTCTTGGCAGGAGTGCACATTGATCCAAACTTTTTGGAGAGCCGTTCGGTTGTATGTACCCAAATTAAAAATGCATATAATCTTTGACGCAGAAATACCACTTCTAATTTTTCCTACAGAAATACTCCAAGTCCGTGGACCTGGAAAGATGGTTCTTTACAGTTTATTATGGTGAAAAACAGCACGTAACTTAAGTCTGTCAGTGAGGGATTAGTTGGATCGACAACAGCTAATCCATAAAATGGAATGCTACGCAGATTTTTTTTTAATATATTTTTTTAAAGATTTTTTAAAATTTATTTATCTGTCAGATAGAGAGAGAGCACAGGAGCGAGCACAGGCAGACAGAGAGGCAGGCAGAGGCAGAGGGAGAAGCAGGCTCACTGCCGAGCAAGGAGCCCGATGTGGGACTCGATCCCAGGACGCTGGGATCATGACTGAGCCGAAGGCAGCCGCTTAACCAACTGAGCCACCCAGGCATTCTGCTAGGCAGATGTTAAAAAGAATGAAGTAGAGCCATGTGTACCCCCCAGAAGAGAGAGCCATATGCACAAGAATAATCTGCAGAAACATAGAGGGTTTCCATTTTTATAAAGATTAAGGACAGCAACCACAGTTCACATGCCTGATCAAGGGGTTCAGTTTCTAGGCTCCTAAATTAGACTAAAAACCCTAAATTCTAAGTGAAATAATTCGGGAGCCTTAATTGAGCTCCTGAACTCGCCGGCTGTTCTTTCTCTTCCCTAACATCAAAGGACAACTAAAAACAATTCAAGCACAAATGTAAGACTGCTCACCTAATTGTCACAGTAAGTAAATAATACTTTTGAAAAGCAACCCTCCCAGATGTAGAAAAACCATCTGTTGAAAAAGAGCCCAGAAGAATGGTTTTTGGCTGCAGAAGTCACTTGGCTAGGCCCACCTCCTCTTGTTCGTGTATTCAAATCCCATGTATTGGAATGGTCTAACTTGAACTTGTATGTCCAAAGGCCCCTGTGACACAGCCCTCAGCCCCCCAGCACCAACCACAGAGATACTTGCCTTAAGATCCAGGCAAGCACTAAGGTTCTTAGAACACCGAAGCCGCAGCCAGCAGAGATCCCCAAATCCCAGAAGAGAGTTTTTAACTCTGGGCTTTTTCAAACATTGAAAGCCAGCCTTGATTCATGCTTATGCCCCAAACAGGCAGTTCCAGTGGGAATGTGTTCTAGGGCAGGTCACACGAAACTTACTCCCTCTTAACTTTACGGAGACGGTTTCCAATGGATTAAAATAGATTCTGTGTTTGTGATGGATTTTAGTACAAGTCGGTGATACCCCTCTGTCCCCCTCCTCAGAAATATCTCAGAAACATTCTAGCATCTTCTTGGTACCTTTCACCAATGCCACACATTCCCAAAGGTAAGCACTATTACGGAGTTAGTGTTTATCTCACTCATGTTTGTTTTAAATATTTATGATATATTTATGTATCTATAAACATAATCTGGTCTTGTTCTGTAGGCTTTAAACTTTACATAAACACCAAGCTCTACGGCTCCTTTGTGGTTCACTTCCCACCCCCTCACACACTGTATTTCACAAAATGGACCCTTGCTGAATACATTGGTTCCAGTCTACTCACTTTAGATGCATGCCTTATATGGAATACTATATATACCACAAGTTACCTATTCTCCACCGGTGGACATTTTCCTCTCCAAACATGAGCAGTATTACTAAGAACGTTCTTGCATACATCTTTAAGTACCTTGCTTTTCTCTAACCCTCGCTTCTCCTCTCTGTGGACTCAGCACGGGAGTGCCCGGCTGGTTGAACTTCCGCACACGCAATCTCTAGGATGAATTTAGCCAAGAGTCGCTAGTCTGCTCCAGGCCCTCGCTGGAGCTGTTGCCCAGCCTTGGCCTTGGGCACCTCTGATTTCCGCCCCTGGCCGCTGGCAGTGGGGCCACTGCCCTGAGATGTGCTGGGAACATCTGATCCCACTTCCTACTGCTCCTTCCACATCTTACTCACCGATACAGACCTTCACACTCTATCTTTTTTGATCACTAAATGATTTCAAGTTCCTGGTCAGGACTGAAATGCTGGCAAGAGAGTTAGAGGAGTGAGTGAATGAAGACTGTTAATCGGCGTCTTTCTTTTTCACACAGCAATTTTTCTAACAGATGCAATTACATTTGAGAGCTGCAGAGAACGGAATCTTATGTTTTATTTCTTTATTCATCATTTTACAAATGGGATTCACTGTAAAAAGGAAATTGCCTTTGTGGTTCAGTTCTTCAGGCTGGGGAGCTCCGAGGTTCAGTTTCTACACCAGCTGCCATGGCCACCTCGGAGCTGGGTGCAAGAACCAGCCAGGGAGGGAGGCTAAGAAATCAGGTAGCATTCCTTTAAATCCAATATATTTTTATTCTTTGTAAATACAATGAGTACAACCTTTTAACTTCACAAATCAGTTAATTCACTTTGTACAAGAAAAGTTTTACTCATCCTATGATAGTCCAAGTGCTGAATATTTTTCCTCAGTGCTAGTACCTAAGAAATCAAAATGTGAAAAGTACAGCAGCTATTTTAAAATGGTTGTTTCTACATTTCCATAAGTATAGATTCATACCAAAGGAGCAGCTTATAGTGTAGGACGGTGTGTGTGTGCGTGTGCGTGTGCGTGTGCATGCGCGTGTTCAAGGCTTTACTAGAAACCGGTTTTCTGAAAGGCATTGAAGAGTCTCAGGCTGTTAGCAATGGATCAATCAAGAAACCTTTTAGCCTTCATCTCCATGTGGTTCCTTCCGGCGTCATGTCTTCTGTTCATCTACTCTGGTGTGACTCGCCGAGAAACACGAGTTTGGACCCCCATCGCCTTTGGTTTCAGCACTTTGATAACGGGACAGCGATCTCCCTCAGCCTTCACCTCCGCTTTATTTGGTTTTGCTGTTTTTATCCATCCTCCGTCAACTTGCGTTCTTTTTAGTAAAGCTCTTCTGTTTTTGAGATGTTATCCAAGCTCAAGTCCTGGTGTGAATCTCATTCTTGTCCACCAGTTCCTTGGACAAGGTTGCCTGGCCTATGGTATCGAAGAGAAGAAGGAGGAGGAGAACAAAAGAGAGAGAAAGGAGAGAAAACAAGTCTCACGGCATAAGCTACCTTTCGTTTCCTAATTCAGTCCTGAAGGCCACTTCATGATGTATTACGATAGAAGAAAAACTTTTGATAAAACTTTTGATTTAAAACCTAACCATTATTTTTTAAAATAAATTCTCCAACGTAAAATAGTTCTGAAGGCTGCCGTATGATGTTATACACAGAGCTCTATTTGGTTACCCAACTCCATATGCTAAAAAAGAAAAGAAAGTTCTACGGATGGTTCAGCTTTTGAGAGTTCAGCCCGGTCTTCCAGGTAAGAGGCAGGATGGCACGGCCTGCGGCAACCCCCCCGATCGGGCCCCCCTCCCAGGGCGTGGCAGCAAGGAGTTCTCTCAGCTTCGGTGGTCCTGTGACGCCCCCTTTCCTTCCCTGCTGCCCTACCCTGGGGGAGGCAGCAGGTCAGAGCAACTGGAACTGTTTTGAGTCCATTGGCATGTTTTTCTGAAGGCTACACATTCCCAGGCTTATGCTCCCTGAAGGGCTTGTTAGTTGAGGCTTGTTCTCTGCGGGCAGAAGTTCATCACTCATTGTCCCATCCTGAAAAGCGGGGACTCGGAGCTTAGATATCACTGGATTTGTACATATCTGAAAGCAGTCTTGTAATGGGCACGTTGCCGATGGTTTTTTTGAAAAACACTTCTTCTATGGTTGATGGACTAATAGAACGTAAAGCTGGCAAAAGCAACAGGAGTTTTCCAAAGCGACAGGGCTGCGTGGGGTACCTGGAAGACGAGAAGCCATGAAAGCAAGGTAAGATCCATTCCTCCCGGAAATTCATATCCCATCCTTGAAGGCGCACCCTCTTCTTGGCTGGGCCTCTATACTACCCTACCCTCCCTGCAGCGGGGGGCCCCCACAGGTGCTACTGGCCCTGCTCTGCAGGGTGAACAGCCAAGGCAAGAAGAGCCTAAATGACGCTGCCCAAATCACGTGGTGACTGTCTCTACATCAGGCAAACGGCTTGCGTTTTCTTTGGAGGAAAAGTAATTTTAATTTTTAAAAAAAGATTCTATTTATTTGAGAGAGAGGGAGGTGAGAGAGAGAGAGAGAGAGAGAGAGCGCGCAAGCAGAGGGGGGGGGGCAGAGAGAGAAGCAGGCTTCCCACTGAGCAGGAAGTCCAATTCGGGGCTCGATCCTGGGACCCTGGGA
Organism: Taxidea taxus jeffersonii; assembly: GCA_003697995.1. NCBI lineage: Eukaryota > Metazoa > Chordata > Mammalia > Carnivora > Mustelidae > Taxidea > Taxidea taxus. The sequence continues at coordinate 66,892 of RCUC01169545.1, forward strand.
TCATGACCTGAGCCAAAGGCAGACACTTAACCTACTGAACCACCCAGGCACCCCGGAAAAATAATTTTAAGAAACATGGTACCAAGTTCAGGTCAGATAATACACTGAAGTCTGCCAGGGCAGGAAATCACCATGCTGCTGAGGATAAAGGGTAGCGCTAAAATCCACATTTTCTGATTTGCAAGGCTCCTTCCTCAGGCTCGTTTCCTCAGATAAAATGGTTTCCTTTTCTAAGCCATTCTCCAAATTATTATTCAGGCATTACACTTAGTCACTCTCAGGAATAATTCTGTCCTTATTACACTGCAAATTAAAGACTAAGTTCTGTTGGGTGGTAGTGCCATCCAACTTTCATGTCAATGAAATTGGCATATAATTAAAGATGTGAGAAATTGCTTAACAATTTCCTCTCTTGATGTCCAACATACGTCTGTGCTCAGATGGGCAAGTTCAATTTTCTGCTGCCCTTAGATGCCTGTAACCTCACCATGGCCCAGATGCTTCCTCCATTAATTGTTTGCAATCAGCTACCTATATATTTCACAAGGAGGGCTCCCTCCTCCACAGCACACCACTCAAAAGACTGAGCTCCAGGGACACCTGTCAGTAACCAAGCCAGGTTTAACTCCTCCCTGGCCACAGAGGGCTAGAAACTGATAGATATCAAAATTCCTTCATAGGAGCTAGGTAACTGAACGCCGAGTTTAACTGACCAGTAATGTCATCATGCAAATAGAATCCAGGGGAGTCATGGTCACAGTTGTCTCTTGGCTTTTGGTACTCGGGAGTCCCTCTCTTCAACCTGATACTAGGCTGATAATTCTTCCTGGGCCTCTGAGGACTTCATTTGGCTCTTCAGCTGCCCAGCTTCATTATCACCCATGGATAAGGAATGGAATGGAATGGCACCCCCAGATCCATACCTTCCTTCTACCTGACTCTCTTCAACAGCTCTGCTTCCCCTCCCGGGGGCAGGCCAAGGAGCAAGAACCCTACAGTGGGTCGGAGGCCATGGGAGGCCTACACAAGCCTCCACCATGTCTGCAGTCCTCACCCAACATGCTGGAATTTTCCCAGGTGAGGAACCACTGTGGGAAGTAGTAACTTCCAGAAAGGATGGATTTTGGAGAATCCATAGACCATTAAATCTTGACTTTCTGCATGGAGATTATCCACTCACCTACTCACCTGCTTCTTTTATTTCCTAGTTAGGAAGGGGCTGGTTAGTCAACAAGGATGAATTGTCTGTTATATGTGGAGTCCTGTACTACCCAGAAACAGTAACAGTGTGTGTGTGTGTGTGAGCACGCGCACGTGCGTGAGGCAGAGAGAGAGAGTGCCTAACTACTCAATATTATTTTTTAGAATATCTGTGTCCCTGATTTCATCCATTAGCATAAATAACAGGAAGCTTTCTTTTCAGGCGTAAGTGTTCTGTGTCTGTCACAGATCTGTGTGTTTGATCTTCAGTTATAACATAGTTTGTGTGAAATGCCAATTTCTAGCCTTTTCCTTATGTCCTAGATAATTAGAGAAGTAGCCTACAGAGCTGAGTTTGCAATTTTTAACAATTAATGTATAATTAGCTCAGTTTGCAATACTGACTTTTCATTTCAATTTCAGATTTTATTTTTCTAGACAGGAAAGTGCTAGAGGAGAATGTTCTCTGATTGAAGGAGCTAAGAAATGAGGCATCTGCAGTTTTGCGCTATGTATGACTCTAAGTATTAATATTAATTATAGGGGCACCTGGGTGGCTCAGTCAGCGGAGCATCTGATTCTTGGTTTCAGCTCAGGTCATGATCTCGGGGTCTTGGATGGAGTATAGAGCCTGCTTGGGATTCTCTCTCTCTGTCTCATTCTCTCTTCCCCTCCCTCTTCTCTAAAAAAAGTAATTATAGCTATAGCTCATATCATGAACTAAAAATTCCTTGTCAAAGCAAATGTGTTCCTTCAGTGAATAATCTCCTTCTTTTGAGGCTGGGGAGAAGTAGTATATTCGCCATTTTGCTAAAGTAGACTTTTGTTAATTTGTGGTTGCACTCTCTCAGGTCACCCTAGAAGAAACTTCTGGTGGGCCCTGCCCTCTCAGACTCCCCTTCCTGGACTCTGGCACCTCCCACAGCACCTCTACCGGCCCCTGTGCTGGCTTTCCTCACAGCCCTTCTCCCCTGCTGAAGGCCTGCCGTTTGAGGATCAGCTCACATGTTGTCTTCTTTCCCTCACCAACTAGAATTCGTCTCTCCCACTGCCCACTTTGCTTTTTCTCTCTTCTCTGGCCTGAATTGAATGAACACTTCTGTCGACTGCATGCAGGGATAGAGGGAAGTGTCTTGTTCTTTCTGGTGTCCCACCATGCTCACCAGGAGCCCTGCATGGAGCTAATACTCAGCAAAGGCCTGACTGAAACAGTAAGTGGACATCACATTCTTGTCAGTGTGATGTTCTTTACACCTTAATGACTCTAAGTGTCAGTCAACCATGATAGACAAGTTAGTTTGTAGTGGGCAAAAAGTGCCCAAATTACGCACTGCTCCATTTTATAATTTTGAACAAAGATGAAGTGTTTACCGTACATTCCGAAATTTAACACGTATTTATAATTTTTAAAAAACAGTACATGAATTTGAAAGACATGTACACAGGCACTATCACTCAACAGAGTTTCAGTGATATTCCATGGACAGGAACCACTCAATTTATGGCTCCCAGCCTGTGTCTGTGGGTGATGTTGAGATGATGAAGACAGGTTTCCATGGGCTTCCTTTCAAGGTCAATCTAAGAATAAACAATCATAAGCAACTCTATTTTATTCTATTCTATTCCTCACATCTATTGCAATCCTAACTTACGAAGCTAGCAGTGTTCCACGACTCTTTAAAAGTCTTGCCTTTTTCATTTGAAAATGAAATCAGAGTCTATACACCTCTGGGTGGACCTGTCCACTGGTGGGCCAGGAGGAGCACCTCTGGAGCCCCAGTGGCTGCGAGTTTGTACAACGAGCCAAGAACAGCCTCTGCCAATGGGCTCTGCTTGGCCAGAAGTGGCCATGACTCAAAATAACTCAATGGATACCAGTCACCAAAGCCAACGGCAGTCATGACGGGGTTAAAGATGGCCTCTCAAGGAGGATGCGACCACTCTCTAATGGATCAGCTAACAGAGCATAACACTTTGGCCTTCATTTTTGACCCTTCCCATATCAGGGTCCACTCACACAAATGTGTCCAAATGTTTTGGGGTCAACTTGTTCGGGGTCTGGCAATGCTTTCACTTTGATCATCTCATCTGACCGCCTCCTGTCACCCACCCCGCGAGATAAGATTCTAACTATATTAGCTGGCGGGCAACGGGATGGTCGATCACAGGGTTTGAACGGCTGACCCCTGCCAGCTCACACGTTTGCAGTGGAAGCAATTTAAGTCCCTGGTCAAGGCAAACAAGAGTCACCTGGTATGGATGTAGCTGTTGAGGGTTAGCTGAGCCTCATCTTGAAGGGCTGCAATGGCGGCAGCATTCCGGAAACTTCTCAGCTCAGAACCACTGTGTGTAGGAACTAGAAACGAAGATGGGAGAAACTATGAGAAGCAGCGCAGGAAATGCAGATGGGAAAGCACCTCGCTGGAAGTGGCCGGCCCGGAGAACAAGTAGGGCCGCCACCTTGGAAAACGGGGCCAGCCCCAGGTATCGGCTCCCTTAAAAACCATCCCCTCTTTGTGCAATGATCAGTTCGGACTCTGAGGTGGCTGAGTGAGGGAGGTGGCAAGCCCAGGGAAGGAGAAGAGGTGGGGGTCTGCGTCAGCTTACCAGCTTTGAAAGTGACGATGCATTTCAGACAGGCAAATTCGGTAGCATCTAACCGGAGTTGTCTAAATCGAGCCACCACCTCCTGTAAAGCTTGTATTTCAGATATGATCTTGTTCAGCTTCTGGGAATCTGTGTTGTCACCATTCATGCCTAGAATAGAAATATGGAATAAATGCTGTAATATGAAGGCATTTTCATGATTTAATATTGATTTTTGACAGAATTCTGCATATCAATATCTATTCAATTGTCACTCTAAGATATCTGATTCCATGTAAACCGGCTATATTGTATGAAAGTTAATATAAAATCTTCTCTTGGATGATAACAAACACAGTAATTTGCATTTAAATAACAATGCAAGCAGTCATGAATACAACAAAACAACATTATTTGCATTTAAATATAGATTTATAAATGACAGGTATACTCTATTGTTCAGCAGGAATTTGTTATTCTTTACATGTTGTTCTTTTTTCAGTAATGTATTTTTATGGTAATTTCTACAACAAAGTCATTAAATTGTGCAATTCTTACCAGATACAGCCAGTAGAGTGTTAGCATCAACCGGAATGGCCCATTGTGCTATTCCTAGAACAAACAGTTCTCTCCAAGCATCTTCCAAAAGCATCAGCTGTCATACAATAGATGTATAATATAATATAGTGTGTAATTTATAAATTTATAAACAATTTCAATATGTAAATTTCCATTATTTTAAAAAGTGTTTTAAATGCCCGACTTAGTAAATTTTCCTCTGAATATTCCAGCTTTTCCTTTATTTTCCACATTTTTCCTTTTTGAAAAGGTGCCTATAGATAAGCACAGGCATCTGAGAGTCAGCCATTCCAATCCCCCAAACTTTGCTTCCTTTGGAAAAGGGTTTACCCTTCTTGGCCTTGCATCTATTCATTCCCGACCACCTAGAAACTTCTCCAGAGACCCAGGCTCTAGGAAATGCCACCAGCAGCTCAGCAGGCAGATCCCCTTCACATAAAATGCTGATATTATCAGGGTTGAGGATTACAGACTAAGCGTGCAGATCTGGGCCCCCATCTTCCTAGAGGGTTGGGGGGCTGGGCTGGGAGAGAGAGAGAGAGAGAAAGAGAGAGATCACTAATTCCCAAGAGGCATGCAGGGAAATCAGGGTGTAATTATGTTAATCGGGTTTTGCTGAGTTTACCTCATCTCACTGCCTGATTTTTCTGAGACTCATAAGTGGACAGCATCAAGGTGCTTGTCATTTTCACTCTAATAAAATGTGCTACTGAATATTTAAAATGAAAATCTGACTCCTTTTCCAAATGAATATACCGGATTCCACTTCATTGTAGTTTGCTTGTTGTTGAAGGATTTCCACTGAAGGGCTAAGTGGCAGACAGTAAGTAAATTTTGTTTATATTAACGAGTATACAAATACCTGTTTTCAGAGAAAGCAGCCAGTACATATGCGCATGGGCTCGTGCGCACACACTCACACACACACACACACACACACACACACACACACACACACAAGGAATGGTTAGAGTCAACCCACAACTCTGGTCAAAGATACAACCTAACTATTTCGAAAAAAAAAAAATCTGTTTTGAAAACTCTCTCAAAAACCGGTCAATTCTGGATGATTTATGTGAAAGTATTTCCTTTTAGGAGCTAAGAGCTGAATTGTGAAGGCTTGTAACCAAAATCACAATCAGACCAAAAAGGTTTAATTTTGAAAATGCTTTATTTTTAGTTTTATTGCATTAGGTACAGAAAATAATACTTCAAAATGCAAGGTAAACAATATCTAATTCTCACCATGTCTGAAAGTCCAGGCAATGGAAAAAAGAGCATCCCATGCTAGAAGATTAAATGTTTTGAGCACATTGCTAGGTCTCTCTGTAGGAAACATACTTCATATTAAAGGGCACCATTATGCTTTACTTAGGTATAAAATGAATTAAAGAAAAAAGCCACTTGCTTTCAAAACTACTTATTAGCCTTTTGAGAAATTTGTCATTAATTTCCATGAATGTACTGGTATCGTCTAATGCTTATGAACACTTCATTTTCTTTCTTTCCCTTAAGATTAGAAAAATTCTGGCAGATGCTATCTCTGCGATTTCTAACAACAAAATTTCCAGCTTTTGGTAAGATGTAATTTTTAGCAGCATATACTACTTCTCTCTCTGACTGTCATTTACAACCACAGAATTATGCACAATGCCCATTTGTTTACAAAATCTCATAAAAGACTTCAAGAAGCAAGGAGGATCCTGGCCTGTGGGAGTTCTGCAAGGCAGCCCATACCCATACATGCTCATCAATTAGTGGTCAAGGCTATGAGTACCGCAGTGGAAAATATAAAGCTGTGAACATAAAATAATGAGACTAGCTCTGAAAATCTTACAGGCGAATACTGTCATCCTTTACTTCTGCCAGGTCTAATATTCTTTTTTCTTTTTTTTAAAGATTTTAAAAAATTTATCTATTTGACAGACAGAGATCACAAGTAGGCAGAGAAGCAGGTAGAGAGAGGAGGAAGCAGGCTCCCTGCTGAGCAGAGAGCCCGAAGTGGGGCTCGATCCCAGGACCCCAGGATCATGACCTGAGCCGAAGGCAGAGGCCACTCTGCCACCCAGGCACCCCTGCCAGGTCTAATATTCTTAAGAAACATTGTTTTATTAGCAATTTTACTGTCATTAAGATTTTTTATAATTTGATGTTTCAATTAAACTTGGAAAAAAGAGAGCTAATGTTCTTGTCTATTTGTTTTTCAAAGACCAGATCCAACTTTCCTGCAATAACATAATTATATTTCCTAGTAAGGATTCCATAGCTAGATATTTTGAACCTATTGTAGGAAGCTAATAAAAATCGTTTCCTCTCTGCCTGGCCTTTGTGATTTATCCAGGTAACCTCCAGGTTCATGAGGCTGACGACTGTTGGTTTTTTGGTTTTGTTTTGGTTTTGTTTTTCCCCCAGTCCCCTTCCCCAAGAGCTCAGTGCCCTCCTGGTCATACCTGGTCCTGCAAAGATAGCGTGGAGAAAGCTGGCACACTCTTAGCCCACTTGATGCTCATGAACAGAAGCCTGGCAGCTGATTCACACACGGACTCCGTGGCCACTTCATACAGATACATCGGGGTCCCATTCACTTCATGGGGATACTGAGCGGGGAAGAAAGAGAAACACCAGGGAGTGAGGAAACCACAGCTTTGCAAGAAGAGCCAACCTTTTAATTTCCTAATTAGACTGGGGAAGGAGATAGGCATTTGGATGTTCTGCTTAAACACGCAGTTGCCATCGGTAGACAAAAAAACAAACATCTATATCTATAGAATTTGAGAAATAATAACCATTGGGAAAGGCCCATTTCCAGTCTTTGGGGGCCTGTTCTTCCAGAGGGGCATCTGGCTTTTCTATCCCCTGCAGCAAATTTTCCTCCAACTGAGCCAAGTGCCAGGCCTGTCTCCCAATTTAGACAAGAGCTGCTTGCATTTGTGTAAATAAAAATAGATGTGAAAAAGTATAAATTAATAGGCATCCCAAACACAAATATGCATATGAGTATTTTTAGAAAGGATTAGTATATTATGGAAATATTTCAATTAGACATCTTAATCATTCACAGAGCATTCCCATTCATAACTGACAACATATTCATAACACTACTTTCCCAAGCTTATTATACACATCAAGGGTAAGAAAGCAATATTAAATATTGTGCTTGTGCGTGTGCCCAGGTGTTTGGCTTCCCTGCAGTTTGGGGCTGCAGCTGGCCCTCCCCTTCGAGGCCTGGAGTGGGTGCTTTGGGTGGGTACCAGCTGGAAGCCTGGAAGGTAGTCCCTAGGTGGCAGCCTTTTGAAGTGTTCAGGCTGTGGCCCTGCTGAACAGAGACTCAATCAGGGTAGAAATACATGCATCTCAGAAGGGAGAGCGGAAGACAGAAGACTGAAGCCAGCTTCTTCAAACCTTCCAAACAGGGTGAGCTCCCCTTGTTGTTGCTGCATTAAGGGACCCACAGCTTTGCCCCAGAAAAACAGATCCCTGCGATCTGCCACACGGGGACTCTTCTCTGCCAGCTGCAGCCAGCTCCTTTTCCCTAAAAACAGAATTGCTCTTCTGGTCTCCAGAAATACCTAGGTTGCCCCTCGGTTCAGCCAGGACTCCACACCACGGCTTTTTTTTTTTTTTAAGGGGCAAATTCCTGGGCCCCACCTCAAACTTGCTGGAAGGGACTCTATGGGAAATGGGGCAGGGAGTTCACGAGTGTAGCCAGTCCACCAAAATCTGGACACTCCTGGCTTAAGCGGGGAGAGTGGGGGGCCCACAGCTCCCTGCAGAGCCGGACCGAGCACCACGCGAGGTCGCTCGGTCTTTGGCTCCACCCATCCTAGCTCGGAAGACCCCGCCCCCGCCCTCCGCGGGCCCCGGGCCTCCTCTGGGCCCAGCAAGGACACGGACCTTGGGTGTGGGCTGAGCCAGGCTCACGAGAGTCTGCCGCTCCGGGGTGGCGGACACGGCGGCCAGCTCCAGGCCGTGGGGTTCGAGCTGCGTGACTGCGGTGAAGAACGCGGGCGCGGGCAGCGCTGCCGAGGGGAAGTGCGCAGCCGCCCCGTTCTCCTCCTTGTGCCCACGGAAGTAGAGGGCCACCTGCTTGCGAATGGTGGACGTCCGAGGCCCCCGCTCGTGCTGCACGGCTGCAGAGACAGACAGATGGGCGAATGCCCAGGATCAGAGACTCGACAACACTTAGCCGCTGCCGGGCTCCCGGGCCAAACGCCACGCCTGGGCAGGCGGGGTCACTGGAGAGGTGAAGAGAGGGAGGGACAGGGAAGGTGCGGGCGGAGGACGCTCTGTCTCTTACACTGCAGGCCCCAGAGATCCCAGGCTGGGAGAGAAGCCGGACCCCAAGTGTCACGATAATGGCCAAACCTCCAGCAAGGCTAGGTGTGTTCTCTTGTGGGTTCAGGGCTCTGCCCCACCCAGAGGAGGTCGCAGAGAAACCAGAGACACTGGGGGTGCGGAAGCGACATAGGGGAGAAGGAGCCTTGTACCCAGCCAGGCACTGCCGTCCCTACACAAGCATTTCCCGGTCAGCCCAATGGTGACTCCCCCCACCACCACCCCCGGAGAAGTGGCATTTGGCCTCCGAGGGCCTCAGGAGCAAAGGACCCGAGGGAGAGCCCGTCTTGGAGTGTGCTGGAGGAAGGCAGGAGAGATGTGACAATTACCGCCAACAGTTTAAACAAACAAATTAATTCAGGGCAATCTTCCGCTCGCAGAGCTTGACAACTTGTCAATACACGAGTTCAACAGGTTGGACGTTCCCTCCTGCTTCCTGCGCCGCTGAGGAAGGAGCTCTCCCCAGTGGGCTCTGTGCCTCCTGGAGCTGCCACCCGGCCCGGACTGTCGCCAAGGCAAACTCTCGCAGCATCCTATCCTGAGGCCCCATTCCTCCCTCCCGGCCATGACCCTGGCCTCCGGGCCCTGGCCAGGCCTGGGGCGCCCTCGCCAGGCCACCACCCGGCTCGCACTCAGCCTGCGCTCTCCCCAGGGGAAGTGTCTCATGCTCTAGCTCTTGCTGCGTGCCTTTGAGATCCTTCTGAAAGTCGGCTGTGCGAGGCACCCACAGGCGTCTCCCTGCCTCTCCAGTCCCTTTTGGTAGAACCGAGAGAAAAAGCCCAGATCGCCACAATGGCCACCCTGGTTTTGGAGTCTTGACGAATTAACAAACACAGGCTTGAAATTCCGTGAGCTTGTGTCTCTGCCCTCCCTCCTCCAACAGTCCCCTAGCCCCCACAGTCTCCAACCTCGGAGACCACCCAGACTTCGAGATCCTGTGGAAGGCTAACAGGCTTAGGAGAGGTAAGAGGAGGCATTAGGATCCAGGAAATCCACACAAGTGTCCAGCAGAGTGCGGTCCACGAGAGTGCTGTCTTCATGGGGGTGGAGTGGTTGTGGGGTGCAAGTTCCCTATGTGGGTATGGGCCATACCTCTAGAGTTCAATGGGATGCGGGGGTAGGAGCTCATGCAGAGAAATGGATAAGACTGAAAGTCGGAGGCCAATTCCCAACATCTGGAAAGAAGTGCTCTAGAGATGATTTACATGCATCGGAGTGCCATGTATTTTCTGTACATATAATTTACTTACTAGTCAACCAACATTAGAGAAATAAAAAGCTGTACTGATTACCATCTTTGTTCATGTTGACTTCCAAACACTTTTTCAGCCGACACGCCCTGCACTGGTTTCTGTGCGTCTTGTCCACCGGGCAGCCTCCCTGGAACAGAGCACAGGCGGTCAGCGGCCCCCAGGGCCTTTAGACTGGAGATGCGAACACGGGTTTGGGGGAAACTTGGAGGCGGGAATGGACCCTGCCACCAATCTGGGAGCTGCAAGCCTGGGGCCCCAAAACTCGAAGGCCTTGGGCATGAGCAGGGCTAGGTAGGGAGAGGGCCAGACTATTTCAAAAGGAACAGCCCCCGACCTTGTGAGTGGACAAGGAGGAAAAGTCCTTCCTCGAGCCGGGGAAGGGTCAAAGCACCTGGTTTGCCTGACTTTGCAGTGTTGGAAGGAGAAGCTCTAGAGAGGAGCTTCCGCCAGGCTCGGAGGTGGTGGAACAGGGGCGAGACTTTTCAGGACCGAAGACAGCGACCGGACCCAGAGGAGGAGGCTGATCAGCCAGGATCCCCACCACGCCCCCCTCCTGCCAACTATTCTTTCCACCTTCAGGTTTCGAGTCTACCTCTTTCTGTCACTTTGGGGCGGGGGAGGGGGGACATTCATTTGTTCAATACGTATTTCCCATTTAGTCTTCACTCTCCTATTTCCTCACTCTTGGCTTTGTACTTGAAACCATCCTTATAACCAGCATGTTAAAGTTGTCTTAAAGACTGGCCTCAGCCCAGATTGATGGACACACAGCCATTCCTGGAAGGTGAGGCAGAAGCCAGAGTGGTCAGCAGGGCAAGGCCTCCAGAGGTGAGGATGGGAAGGAAAGAACCCAAGGCCTGGGTAAAATCTTGAAATGTTCACTATGTAAATATGACCAAGAAGATAATGTGATGGACTGACTGACAAAATGATAATATGGACTGAAATTATTAGCGTACTATCGGGGGGGGGGGCGGAGAGCTAATTACTACCTTAGAAATATTTATTTGAGAAGCACGAGAAAAAATGTTTTACCTAATGCAATTTTCTGGAAAAAAAAATATTGGCTGTCACAAGAGGAAATTTATAGAGAAAGTTTCTTATGGAATTCATTCCCTGTTGGGTGTTATTACTGAGGGAACATATACACATAGATACATAAAGAAAGAGTTATATCTACATATACATTTTACACACCAAAAATATATAACTTTGGTGCTCTCCTGTATTTATATGACTTGCAACTGTTACAAGTACCATGGGAATAAAGAGAATAAAATAAATGTATTTTTATTTTCCTTCATAATCTAAAAAACTCATATAGTATGAATTGTGGGTAGGCACATTTTCTGAAATAGCCCTTAGGAAAAAATGACACACCTGAATACGCTTTTTTTTTATGAGATCCCATCCTTCTGATTTAAAATATATTGAGGTATTTACAATAAAGAGAGTGCAGAGATTTGTAACAATTTCTATATGTCCTCATTACTGTTAATAACAGATTGGAATATTATTTATCTAATCTAAGGATACAAGAGATAAAGTAAATAACTTTTGCTTTCTAAATGAATTCTTCAGGGCATCTTTGCTGGTAAGTGTAATAGCTCGATGTAAAGAGGGTTAAAGAACTTGTTATTAATTGCAATCATATGTCTATCCTCAAATGTTATCTTCCTAGTATTCTGATAAACAAGCTAATGCAAAATGGAAGCCTTCACTTATTCTTAGGAGCATCTTCAAATCAGATCAAATGTGTATAAATATCTGAAGCTTGAGAGAAAGATGAGTGCTTGAGCTCAGCCCATTTATTCTCTCTGCAAGGAGAGGACACCAAGCCTGATGAGTCTATTATCAGTCCTTTACAAGGACTTGGACTGACATCAATATGTTCGAATTGATAGCCAAACCCTTTGAAAATATCAAGCATTAACATCTGAGATTTTGATTTCCTAATTCTGTGCATTGCATAAAATTAAAAGGTAATTTAAGTAGAAGCCTGCTCAAATCTGATAACCCACAGTAATACCCCATTCCTGTGGGGCTATAGGGATACAGTCCTGCCTGAGTATAATGTGATGTGTCCATATGGTGAGCCAGAGCTGTGTGCCAAATTAAACGGGTACCAGGGCTGGAGTTCAAAATAACTTATCCAAATGTAAGTATCTTCTTATTCTTGTTGATAATCCAGATCTATGGGAAATTGACATGAGCAGACATAGCTTTAGAAAAAGAATAATTCGCTAGCTCCAGACAATTTGTGTGTGTATGTGTATACCATAAATATCAATTAGTGGAGGTGTTTTACCATTTTGGTTACCAAGGGATGACTTCTGACTAATACACTCTCCGGGGTCTTCTTGGGAGTCAAGGTGTTGGCTCTGTGCAGACGGTCAGCACTGGCTGAGGAGAAGGCAGTGTGGGACCAAAAGGCTGATCTCCCTCAAGTGGGCCTATTACTGAGCTGGAAACTGAGTCAGGGGGTCCTACTTGTTCTCTCTGGAAGCTCTGCCTCACTCTCAGCCCCTGCTCTAACTCCCTGTCTTTTCCAGGAAGTTCTGCCAGCTCCACACCAAAACACAACCAGCCAGGCCCACCTTCTAAGCAGCAAAAGAGAAGATATGGGAGCCTTGAAGAGGATTCCAGTTCCCCCTTCCTTGAGAACCTTCTCTTCTTGCTCACTCTGCCCTTTCCTGACAAGGCAGAGCTAAAGTCCCATGGATGCTGAAGCCCCCCTGCTCATTTCCAGAGCGGTCCTGCTTCTCCCAAGTTAAAAGGACAAAGCCCTTCCCGCAGCCAGTCCTGTGTTCCAGGTAGCCACACTCCTCTCAGGTGTGCCCGGGATGCCTTGTGCCTTTTACTTGCACCATGGCAGGCGGTGGTCAGGGCACTGAGCTTGGGCTGCTGCTTGAGGGGAGAGGCGGGCTAGGGTACAGGCAACATAGCACAGCCTTTTCTCCAGCTTGCAACCTGTGGTTTGGATTCTAAAGTTCCTTAGGTTCCCTGGGCTGGATTTAAAGCCACCGGGTGTGGGCCATACCCAGTGTCCAAGTGTGTGAGAGGATTACAAAAAGCGGGGTGGGGGTGTGTGCGCTGGGAGGAGCCCGGATTTCAGATTTGCCCCTGCAAACTCTTGGATCTGCCCTTACCTCCTCCCGCCTTTCCCACGCGGAAGGGCCTCTGAGAGCTGAGGCGGGAAGGAGGGGAGAGGAAGGGAGAGGTCAGGGTTCGGTCTTTCCTCCGCAGCTTGGAAACCCGGAGGAGGCCTTGGCACAAACAAAAGAGGGGGAGGCAGCCGAGGGGAGCCGGGCAGTGCAGCCCTGGCCGAGGTACCTGGTTTCCAGATTTGCAGACATACGTCCTATTCCGCCGGATACTCCGTTTGAAAAACCCCGAGCAGCCGTCGCAGGCGTAGACCCCGTAGTGCTTCCCCGAGCTGCGGTCGCCACACACTTTACAGGGGATATCTAAAATACGGCCTGAGATCGCAGGAAAGACCGGGAAGGGGGAAGGGACGAGAGGGAGAGGAGGGCGGAGAAGAGGGAGGCAAGGGGAGCCGGAGAGAGAGATGCTAAGCAATCTGACCTCTGAAGGGATTAGCACCGAAGCTGCGGTAAAAGCAAATAATGAAGTGATTTTATAGCCAAACTTTTTTTCCTTGAGCAAGTGTCAGTTTCCTACAATGAGCATTATTCATGCACCGCTACATGTATTGGGTCTCTTCTAATCGCCGAGACCCATTTTGGAATAAAAGATTACAGCAGGCCCGGGCGGCAGCGCGGCCCGCCGCTGCCTTTCTGCTCCGCGGAAAGTTTGGCCGCCTCCCTCCCCCGCTCTCGCATTTAACAGGGAAAGTTGTTAGCGCGCGAGGAGACAAACTTGAAATGTAAAAGGGGAAAGAAGAAAAACAAACACGGCTGGAACCGGGGATGGCAGCTGGAAGGCAATCGAGTTTTCTCTGAGCTGCCGGGCGGTTGTTATTATTAGGATTATTATTGTAATGCTAATAGTAGGATTATTAATGATAATAAGGGTAGTGGTAATTGCCCAACTTTCGCTTTACCTATTTTAAAAAATGCTTAGTGGATCGCTTTTGAGAAATTATTTCTTTTAGGAAAAAAAAAAAAAACACAACATTTTCCCCCCAAAGTAACTAGCACCGGGCTGGGCAAATGAGGGAGTGGCGCGTGCGCGGTTCCTTCCCAGGTTAGCGCGGGACAGCCACCCCTTCTCCCTCCACTCCCCAAGTTCTTGCGCGGAGACCTACCTCCTCACACTGGATCCCGGGTGGGTCCCTTCCTGCCTGTTTTTCCTCCGCTGTGGAAGGGTGATGTTTTAAAGGACCTAGCTGGTTTCTCTAGCCTGCCCTCCACCCCAGTTGGCCTCGACGGTCGCCTGGCTTAAGAGAACTTTTCTCGGAATCCCCTCAAGCCCGGGGGGCTACGGACGGTCCTTGGAGGAACGTTAGGGAGAGGTGGTATTCCCACTTTCCGGAGGGAGGGAACTCTTTTGCTCTAAGGTTCAAGAGTCCAACCAGCCCGAAGCCATTCATAGGGGCTTAGAAATCTTTATTCTTGCAAAGTATTAAAGTACCAACGCTTTGATAATAGTAATGACTGTAGTAATAATTAACTTATCTACATTGAGTTTTCCCGTCGCGACTCCACCCAAGGCCTCCAGTCTGGGCCCGAGAGGCCTCCTCGGTGAACCTGGACAGTTGCTGCCCCGAGCACTCAGGTTGGGGAACGCTATCAGGCTGGGGTGCAGGGTGGCGAGTCAGACCACCGGGACAGGGTAATAGAGGAGAAGAGGGTGCCACGTGGGGAGGACCCCGAGGTCTCAGAAGTGGAAACTTGCTCGTGGATTCAGAGGCGTCCTGGAGGGTGCGGATCCCTGAGCAAGGCCTTGGAGGAGCTGCTGGGGGCCGGGAAGGAGGGGGGCACGGAGAGCCCAGCAGCCAGGGTGGGGGTGGGGGTTCGATAACGACCAAGCTCGGCCGGGGTAATTACAACCCCGCCATAGCACCTGCCTATAGAGCCACCAGTGACCCGTCAAAAAGAGTAGCATGGGAATTCAGACGGCGACAAAGGCCGGTGGGGGAGGCGCTCAGTGCAACGACCACCGCCTCGGAGCCCCCTTTCCCGTAGGGTGGGAGGAGAGGTTGTGCTTGGTGGGGGGAGGAAGCGGCTGGAGAGAGCCAGGCGAAGCCGCAGCGGGGCTTGTCCCTCAACCCCTTGGGCCTGTCACTGCGCCCATGGGAACTCACAGGCGCCCAGCAGCCGGGGACGCGAGCTCTGCGGCATTGCAGTCCCACTGGAAACAGCAAACTTGTTTCCTTATTTTGCAACCATCCTTCCCAGCATGACACGCGCCCTCTGGCTGAGCTGGGGTCCATGTTTGGAATTCAGCAATCCTGTCGCCCCAGCTGTCCTCTTCCCGGTGGCACTTTGGATGATGCCAAGATGAGCGCACAGGAGCAGCAGTGGTGGTATTTCTCCCCCTCTTCCTCACCCCCACTTCCCATCCAGACAGGAGGACTGGGACACACCACATCTCTGGAGAACCCCATGGGGCGCAGGGAGGACTGCGAGCAGGGAGACGGCGCGGGTGACCCCCCTCCAGCTGGGGGCCGGGGTCGGGGCTCCTCGACAGTCGCCCGGCAGGGCCGCCACCGCTGCGGGTGGGTCCTGCCTCGGCGCAGACTTCTGGGCCTGGGCTCCGGGGGCAGATTAGAGGCAGGCCGACTGGCCCGGGCGGGGCCCAGGAGGGAGAGACGCGAAAATTGCGGGGCAGAGCGGGTCTGCGCCTCAGACTCTGCAACCCAGCCACGTTAAGGTGACTTGGGGTCACGAGACAAGCTGGTTGACCCCGTTGCAAAGCTCCTCTCATTTAGCAAACCGAGCGAGCTCCGACGTGAGGCAGGCGGGAGTTTCCTGAGGCTGGAAAACCGTTCTTAACTTCCCTCGCCAGGGGGTCCCCTCGGGGCTTTTTGTGTGTCATAATTGCCTAAAGATATATGGCAGCTTCGATTACTGTAATTACCATCAGAGGCTGTTGAAAGAAGTTAGTCTGGGCTGCAGGGGTGACTGGCCGGGGTCTTGTTACCACCCAGGCGGGGCTCCCGGGTGACATCGCTCTGCCCTCCAGCTGTGCGAAACCGAGCGAGGCGGGGGCTGCAGACCTCGCGGCCCGGCTCGGTCCTGACCTCGCCCGCTGCGCGCCGACCTCCTCGCCGCCCCGGGCCGGAGGGCCTCAGTTTTCGGGCCCTGCTGCCGCCACCTGTCTGGAGAAGGCCGGGATGCAGCGGCGCCGCGGGCGGGGGCAGCCTTCCTGCGGTCCCGGGGAACTGCCACCGCGGCGGCCGAAACCTGCGCCAGGTCTCAGGCTTCCGAGGCCGAATCAGGCTCTTGGGGCGTTGGGGAGCTCCCAAGTTTCCCCAGCATGTCATCCAGCCTTTTTTTCCTGAGTGCGGACGGCTCGCCCGAGTCCCAGTCCACCGCACGCGGGTGCGGCCCCCAGCGAACCGAGCTTCGCCCCAGGTCCTTCCCTCTATTCCGAGGCCTCATTTTTTACAGTACCCCCAACACACACCAACCCGGGGGACTCCGAGGCTCCTTACTTCTAGGGAAGGAGGCAAGGGCCTGTCACGGGGAGGTAGCAAGGAGGCCTGTGGAAGGCCGCGGGCTCTGGTTTCTGCAACAGGGGCTCAGCATGCAGCAGGAAAGGTTTCCTTCTGCACCTCCTGGGAAGGACCTCGCACGCCAGAACATGGGCCGCAAAAAGTGAGCCCACCTCGCTTCCCGGAGACTAGAGCAGCAAGGGCTAGCGTAGGCCCGAGGCTATCTGGAACGCCAGGCCTCCCCAAGGGTTGGCTCCGATTTGGGCTGCCGCAAAGTTTCTACTCTCTTCCCTCTGCCCTACTTTTAACAGTTCTCCTTTTCTCTTTTTGGTTCACGTTCACTTTACTTGAATTTTTAAAATGGTACCACCCAAACCAGAGCAAACGTTTAAAGTGAATTGCTTCCCACTTAAGTGGGACTTCAGCATCAGTTTTCAGAAGTATCTTGGATTCTCCCAACTTTCAAAGACTCAGCACAATGAAGGCGAGTGAGGGGAGGGGGTGTTTGAGGAAAGCACGGAGTGCCCCAAATGCTATGGGCCAAGGCAACAAGGTCGGTTAGAGAACTCTGGGCCGTGGGGACTGCGACAGGGGCCACCCCAGCCGTGGACCCCGGAAAAGGCAGCCCCGGGCCACCGGAAGGCGGGAACCGAAATGCCCCGGGGGAGATCCAAGCCTTGCGGCAACGCCCGCCCAACGCCGGCTCGGGCCTCCACATTCTCGGGTTCCGCGGGCACTGGGCCGGCAGATGCCCTCGCGCGCGCACACTTAACACCGCACTCCGGCGTCTAGGGGCAGTTAGAGATCAGCCGGGGCTCTGCATCCTCAAGGGGAGCCACCAGCTAGGCAAGTTTGAGGAAGGAGAGAAGCGCGCGAAGGGAACAGGCCGCACACTCCTGCCTCGGCCGAGCTCCCGCTCGAAAAATCCTTGGGATTAGGGATTTGGTCCCCTCTTTTCTAGAGCGGTTCGCCATACTTTAAATTCCCCAGTTATGACCTACGCGGATTTAGGATTAAGGAAAATGTGACTTTTAAGTTGTTTCTGCTTCCCAGTTTGCAGGATTATTTGAAATAGCTAGAAACGGGGTGCAAAGCATTCCATTCAAATCCGCTTTGCGCAGAGTTGCTTTTGCGCGCTGGAGCTCGGAGTTTTGAGCGAGCGTATTATTGTGCTGCCGCCTGGAGCTGCGGCCTAGTTCCCGCCCCCGTCGCCCCCCATTTCCCCGCACCTGGCGGCCAAGCGGAGACACTAGCGCGACTGATGGGCTGCTTGGGTCTCAACCTTCCTACCCTACCAGGGCGGGGGTGGGGAGGTGGCAGGGGGAATCAAGCAATCCCGAGGTAACGAAATTCTTCTTTCCTCACCACGAAACATCCCGACTCACGGTCTACAAGGAGCCGGGCCAAAGCGCACACGCCGCCGGAGTCCCTTTCCCCGGCTCGGAGCTGCAGCGCTCCGAGCAGGACCTCCCCGGCCTCCCCTCCCGCCCACCCCAGGCTGCGCTCCTGAGCCCCGCGGCGGCCCCAAAGGTACCCACTTGTTGATCCGGCCGGCTTGCTCATGCTGGCTGTCCCGGGGCGGAGCGGTTGGTGGGCGCTGCCCGAGTCCCGGCCGGCAGCGCCCGCCTCGCCGCCGGGCGCCGCCGCTCTCCAGCCGCCCTCCAGCCTGCAGGCTCCCGGGCCGGACAGGTGGGTGTCGGTTGCGCGCTGCGCTGTTCCCTGGGCGCTCAGAATTCGTTCCACGGTGGGAATTTAAGCATCCTCAAGTTTCTTCCCGGCTCTTGCAAAACCGCAGCTGCTGGGAATGTTGCTTGGTAGGGACACGCGCATGGACAGACAAACGGAGAGATCGACAGGCAGATCGAGGAAGATGGGAGGAGGACAGCAAGAGAGGAATAGTGAAGGACAGAGATGGAGACAGGAAAATGGTCTTCCTACGGAGCAAAACGGACAAAATCCCTCTCTTTCCCCATCCCTGTCTCTCAGTCTTCAATTTCTCCTTCTACATTAGGCATGCGGAGTGTGGCCAGATCTCTACAGAGCGCTGCTCTTTTAAGGAAAGAAGGAAAACACAACCGCGGTCTGGGGCAAATGGGCTCCGCGCTGCCCAAACCCGAGAGCGGAGTGGGAAACTAGATTGCTGGGAAGTCTTCCGAGGGAACAGGCGGCCGGGTCCCGGTTTCCGGGGAGAGCGGAGCACAGAGCCGCAAAGGGTCCCCGAAGTTCATTACCCCGTGACTTTGTGCTTGTCGCTGCGGGCTGGGTCCCCTGTAATATCTCCAGAAGCGCTGACAGGCAGCGGCGGGGAGGGGAATAGGGCGTCCCTGGCCCACTTAGCTTTTCCCCCAACTCCTGGCGGGGTCTGACGTCAGCCATGTGCGGGGAGGGGATGGGAAGAGGGAGGGGGTTAAATGCTAATGATATTAATGAACCTCCAAGCGGCTCCCAAAGAAAATGCAGGCGCTGTCGGAGCTGACGAGTTAAGAGTGTGAATATGGGAGTGTGGCTCTGTGCGTGCGTGATGGTGAGGACCGTGCTGCTCTTGTAATAAAAATGAATTATTATATTTCATGGTAAGAAGGAAGGGGAGGGGAGACGGAGCATTCTCAAAACGCTTTCCCCCTTTTCTCCAGAGCGCCAGACAGATTCGAGGAAGAAACTGGGTGGCTGTGTGTTTGTGTGTGATTGTGCGCACCGGATATGGCCATGTGAGTTGGTTCATTCTTGGTCCCGTGCCCCTTCTGTTGGGTAAAACTTGGATCTGGTCCGAGGTGAGTAATCATTCATTTTGCAACTATCTACGGAAAGTTGTAGCTCAGGACGCTGTGTGCGGACTCGGGGCCTGGGATGAAGTCTGCTGGAGGCTCCGCGTTCCTGCGGCCTTCGCGGAGTCGGCTTGGGCACCAGCTGCGGGGACGGTGCCGCCAGCTCCCCAAAGCAAAGCCCATCCGGAGCAGAGCGAAGTCCCTGTCGCCTCCATTATCTGCACTGGAGCGACTGGAAGGCAGAACTTTCCCTTCTGTAGCTCATCCCCAGAGGGCTCCGCTGGCTCCCCCTCTCTAGGAAGCGTCCGGGAATCTGCAGAGCTTTCTCCGCCTTAGGCCCCCACTCCTCCCTCCAGCCTTCCCTCGACGCCTGTGCTCTCCCGCGCCCGGGTCCCTGCGCCGCGGTGGGAGAGCGCACGCCGAGCGAGCGGTGAACCCCGATCTCTAAGAGATTAAATCTTATTTAAGCTCTCCCAGCAGCTTGAACTTGTCGAACAAGAGCTTGCCAGCTTGTCCTCCGGGCGTGGGCCGGCTGGAGGTCAGGGGTCACACCTCCGACTCTCCTGCCCTCCGCAGCGCGTTTGGCGAGGAGGAGGAGTGGGGGGACCGGGACGGGGACGGGGCCGGGAACTGAGACCCGCACTCCGCAATTCTACCCGCCCTCCCCTAGCCCCACTTTCTCCAGACTCAGGGTCAACCCGGGCTTTTTTCAGAGTTTGTGTGTGCAAAGTGAGTGCTTGCGTCCCCCGAGCCCTCGGAGGGCGCAGCAGCTCCTCCGCCGGCGTCTCCCAGGCTCCGGTTGTGCGCTCGGGTAGGCGGCCTCAGCACGTGACCGCAACTTTCCGCAGCAGCCTCCGCAGGGCCTGGAGCCCTGGCCTGCGCCCACCACACGCTTGAGCGCCCCGCGTCCTCACCAGGATCGTAGGGACATCCGGAAAAAAGCAAAAAAGGGGACGACATTTCCCATGTTAGCCCTCTTCGTTTTTGTTTTTTGTTGTTTGGGGTTTTTTTGGGGGGGGGGGGGGGGGACGAGACTGGGGAATTGTGGGACAAAACCATGAATCTAAGGGTATTTTTTTAGGAGACAAGGCAAGAAATCAAAAATTTTGACAGCTAAGTTGGGCAGTGTATTGGCCGCGCACGCGAAATAGTACAAACTTGAACTCCGCGCCCAGAAAGGGGACTGATTTCCGGGGCGTCACTTGAGAAGCAGAGTTATTGCGCCAGGCTCGCCTTTGGAGCCTGGGGTTCTGGCTCCGCCGCCGACACCACCACCATCACCATCACCATCACCATCACGTGGACGCGGAGTGGAGCGCTTAAGAACAAAGAAGAAGATCCAAGTACAGTAATGCTTCTTGGGCAAAAATGAAAGCCAGTGTCAAAGACTAGACCTAGGCCTGTCCCCAGGGGGAAAGTCTAGGAGTCTGTGGCAAGAAAGAGACTTAGAAGCCGCTTTTTGGGGGGTCGGGGACGCTTGGAGGTGAGACGACTATGGCTCTGTAGGGGTCCAAACTACCACTTCCCCAATTCCCCGGCATTTTCGCCCTGCTGGCTCATTTGTAGGCACCAAAACTTGTGGAAAATACTCCTGAAGCTCACCAAATTGTCTCAAAATCAAGATGGGAATGCCCCCCTTCTTTTTCCTAATGAAGCAGGGTATCCATCCAGAAGGGCACTGAATAGAAACGCGCGCGCGCACACACACACACACACACACACACACACACACACACACACACACCATCCCCACCACCACACCATCCAGCCCTGGCAAAAGGCACAACACGCGCGCACACACCCGCAGCCTGTTCCTCCTGTGTTCTGCGCGCCCGGCTGTAATTATCGGCGCGCTTTGCATAAATCACAATGCAATTCTGAAATCATCATGATGACTTTCTGGCATGATTGGTTCGGTGGCAACGGCAGCTACAAGATCCAGGGTTGGCGGGAGGGGCTGGGGAGCGGCCGCCCACCAGGTCCAGGAGGAGCCTAGAGCCGAAGCTGTTGCCGGCCAGTGGGACCTCGGATCTAAGGTGTAGAAACGTGGGAATCTCAGTGCGTTCAGCTCAGAGAAGCTCCGCAAGACAGAGACTGTTACTTTCCATCTTCCTATTAATGCGTGGCATAGCTGAATCATAGCTGCATAAATGTGGAGTGAATAAATAAAGGAGGGAACTCTCCTGCAGAATTCCCAAGAAGCTCCCCACCCCAGGCACAATAAGGCCAACCGCTGGAAGCCAGCAGGTAGGGGTTCAGGCTCTGTCCAACTAGCTGTGTAACCTTGGGCAAGAGACGACCTCTCTGGGCTCCAACCATCTGTAAATGATTCAACCTTAACTTTCAAAGATTTTTCCTTTGAGTCTGGGATGGGAAATAATTGCTAAGGGCAAATGTCACCGATCTCAGAAATACTTTTTTTTTTTTTTTTTTTAACAGAGTCAAGTTCAAGGATGCGTTTATAGCAGTTGTCTTGGGGAGGGAGTGAAGCCGTATCCCAGAGGTTCTGAAGTCCTTCTGACCAGGTCTAAACACACCCTTAATTTCCTCTTTAGCCTTTTGTGATTATGGGACTTTCCACCAAACCAAAACCAAAACACAAGGAAGGCATCTTTTATTACAGGATGTTTATATTTTGGCCCAGGAGATAAATAAAACCATGAGAAGGACCTTGGACTCTAGGGGTCTCTCTGCCCATCCATCCATCAATCATCACGCTCTTGATCACATACTGAGTACCCACTATGTGTCAAAGATTAATGACATGATCTCTTTCTCAAGGAGTCTACAGAGAGAGCAGGCACATAAAAGGTGCTAAATAAACTGGCTTGGACTAAAACACAGGGCATTCTGGAAAAATACACAAGGAGCCCTAAACCAGTGTGGAGTGGACTAGGCTGTCACGGGATGCCTGGAAAGCTGGTGTTATGTTAGGGGAATCTACCGCCTCTGAAAACAGTCTTATAGCTTACTCTCCCTGACTCCGTTACTCTTTTTGTAAATTACCATATAATGTGTTATTTGTTTCAGGGGTGTAGGTCTGCGAATAAGAATAATCAGCCTTACACAGGCTCACCATAGCATACACCCTCCCCAATGTCCATCATCCAGTCCCCCTATCCCTCCCACCCCCCTCCCCTCCAGCAACCCTCAGTTTGTTTCCTGAGATTAAGAGTCTCTTATGGTTTGTTTCAGCTTTTCCTCCCTTCGCCCCACGACCCCTCTCTCAAATTCCTTATATCAAAAAGATCATTTACTCCATTACTCTTGCTAATGTCCCTTCCCATCCATTTAAAAAAGGAAGTAGAGTCCTGCTAACTAAATGGTATAAGAGAGGCAGGGGTGCAAGGCACCCCTCCAGCATCAGGTTATCTGGGTCTCACCCCAGCTCTCTATTCACTAGCACCACCAAAAATGGTGCCATTTTCTCCATTAACGGTCCCCCCCAATCCATTCTTTTACATTAAAACAGCAGAGGAGAAAATAAAAAGCTTTTCCATCAGCAAAAAGAGCTGAAGTTGGTGTGGAACAGAGAGATGTCCTCCCCAACCAATGATCAACCCCCTCAGAGGCCATTCTACCTAGAGATTTATTCCTTTAAAATGCCCTTCACCTCACTGACAAGCAGAGGTGAGAAATACCCGGACCCAGAAAATGTCTGAGAAAACCTACCAGCTAAGCGTGGCTGAGGTTTGATATTCAGTCTCCAAAAGATGCTCAGACAAAACTTTGTTTATTTATTTGTTTGTTTCCATGAGGAAAAAGCTGATTTTCATTGCTTACAAACCACAAGTCAACCTGTGCTTGATTGTTGCTTTCCCATTAGATGGAAAAGATTGTCTAGCACAAAGTATGTGCTCAGGGAGGGCTTGCTAAGTGACAGAATGAAAGAAACCATCTCATCAAGCTTGCTCCTGATTTTGCTTTGGGCCTCTCTACAAGTTGTTTGGGTCCTATCTAGTTCTACTCAGAAAGAACACACTGAAAACAATCCAGAATAGAGACCCAGATGCTCTAGAACCCAGCTGGTGCTGAACTGTGGAGTTTTTTTTTACCTTGACCTTTTCCAGGACTGTGTTGGCTATGAGTTGTCTCTTACTCCCTACCCGATGGGAAGATGAACACTGTTAAGAGTAACCCGATTAAGACAATGTTTGGTGCGACCGGCTTCTCTTTTCTCCCCCTTCACAAATAACATTGTCTCTGCATTCACTCACATCCTCCCTGCCTTGGAGCCATAGCAGCTAAATTCAGGTCTAGAGACAGGCTGAGGATTAGAGGCTTCTGCTTCTGAGTCTCTCTGTACCTGGATATTCTTCTTGCCTCAAGAATAATAAAAAAGAAACATCTTTCCCTCACCTCTTCTTTTATTTCCTACCTAAAATGTTTTATTCATTTATATCCTGCCCTGGTGCCAGAAGAATTTATCATGGCTCTCTTGTCAAATTGCTTTAATTTGGGACCTGGGCTCCCTCCCTAAAAGAGGACTCAACTTGAGATGTATTTTAAACAAAAGCAACCCAAGATCGTTAACAGAAACATAGGAGCAAGAAAATATTGTGGTCTCCTTCTCCTCCCTCGGGGGAAGATGGGTCAACAGAGATAGAGCTGTTTCTTATTTCTTAAGGGCAAAAGAGTAAGAGGTTTAGAGGAGGCAGAAGAGATACCCAGCTCTCCAACTAGCCAGGGAACTCCTTGAAGTAGAGACTATCTTTGGATTGCCAGTGCTGGGACTCTGGTACATAGTGGTGCTTTATAAATGTGGAATGTGTAAGTGACCATGCCTTATGGTTCCCACAATGAAAGGTGAGGATTGAGGTGGGGGGCTTTCCTTTGCTCTGTCCCAGCAACAGGGAGGGTAGGAAATAGAGACAGGTCCTCTAGACCTCCAAACCATGGGAGGCAATGCAGGTAATTTTTTGTCTTTCTAAAACAAAAGAATGATGAGAGAGATGAGAAAGCAGATTATATCCAGGGAGAGAATGGCCACCAAGCCTTCTTCAACCTCTTAATTTCCTGTCAATTACACAGTCTGACTTGGTTTCCATTTAGCCCCAAATTACAGAGCACACAAGTCAGAAGGGACCTTGGAGATCAGCACTCATCTGATTCCATCATTTCACAGATGAGAAAACTGAGATCCTTAGAGACAAAGCCTGTCCTAGGTCACTTGCCTATAGGCAGAGGCTATCACCAGAACGCAGATCTCTTGATGCTGAGTTTAATGCTCTTTGAAATATTAATTCCACTGCATTGAGCTACCTCCCGTTTCCCAGAAGGGCTTCTAGAACCTCCAGTTAAGGCAATTTCACTCACTTACAAGTGAAGTAATCAGAATTAAGAGAAGTGTTGTGTGCATCTTGAAGCAATGGCTCGGTATTTCTAGAACTTCAAACTTCTGCACTTTACAAGTTTTTCTTGAAATTCCTTCTCTGACAGTAAAATCTGCTGTGTCCCAATGGAGAGCAAACTTGTGAGGTCTTTTTCTGTTTTGTAGAAGGAATGATATGAGCTACGAGAGGAACTACTTAGAGATACTAATTGTAGATGCTGAGAAAAAGTCAATGATTAGACTGAACAATTAATTACTAAATTTGATTGGTG
This sequence comes from Taxidea taxus jeffersonii, assembly GCA_003697995.1. NCBI lineage: Eukaryota > Metazoa > Chordata > Mammalia > Carnivora > Mustelidae > Taxidea > Taxidea taxus. Next base: position 91,833 of record RCUC01169545.1, read on the forward strand.
TGGATTGCCAATCTGGGCCTTTCAGATTTTAAAAACATCCCTCAATTCCCACCACAGCAGGGACCTGCTTTATCAGGATTACTGTTTCAACACTAGTAGAAACAATTGTTATGTAAAATGGGGTAGCCCGTTTAAATGTGGCTAGCATATTTGAGAATAAACTATGATTCTTTATTCTATGAATAAGTATATCAAGATCACATATTTGATCTCTGCCAATGCAGTGAAAAGCATCATACATTCTACTATGCTTTGTTTCCAAATGATCTAGTTCACACAGTACCCTGTTGTCCTCCTATTCTCGTAAGTAATTTCAGAATTCACATCACTTACAAAGATGCCGAGTGGCTATTTAGGGAAGTCTGATTCAAAAAAAAAAAAAAAAAAAAAAAAAAACCTCCAAAACAAAACAAACCTCCCCCTCTCTTCTCCCTCCCCCAAACCCCACGCGCTTTGTGCAAGACGGAGTCAACCAGTGGGATTCACAGGAGGTCCCCAAGTCAAATGCTGCAGCTGCGTTTTTAAAAAGGGTTGGATAAACTACAGCCGTTAATAACATCTGTATCTATGCAAGCTAAGATGATGATAGGGGTAATCAGATCTCATGCTTCAGGGCATAAGATGATTGCCTGCTGGGAGGGGGAGGATTTGGCCTTTCAGGTAAAGCCATTCACAACACAGGAGGTAGGTTGTAGACATTTCTCCCAGTTTCTAAAATTTCAGGTGTAATTGACATGATTTTGGAGTAGAAGAAACAGTGATTTGAAATCAGATCAGGACGTTGAATAATGGGATATCTGAAATACCCACATACATTTCCTAGGACGTATGTGTATCTTTCTATATAGATAAGATACAAATAGTTGGAAGCCCTTTTTTTTTTTGAAGGCTGAGGTTCCTTGATATGTTTTGGCCATCTTTTATGCAAAGTGGAAGCTTAATAAGATGTTAACAACAATGAAAACAGTGGAAGAAATTCAACTTTTGTCCATGCGTTTATGATTAGCTACAATAATATATAATTACCCAAGTGTTCATAACTGCACCTATTTGGATTCCAAAATATATCTATTTCTAGTTGTATTAGCTACATAATGACTGAGTTGCATGTTTGGATTGTATGAGGAATGCATTCATTTTAATGTGCTGGTCGCTAAAGTAATTTTTAAAAACTTAGTATTTGTCTGCAAGTGAGAAGGGAATTAGGCAAGATAATCTTACCTTCTCTTTTGATTTCTTTAACACTTTCAAACCCCAGGAGGGGTACACTTTAGTACAGTTGCACAATTTAACCAATTTTGAAAACACTTCTGCAAGTGTGAGCAGGGTTAAAGAACTCCCTCTTTTTAGACATGTCAACCCATACTGCACGGCATACAACATCAGACAGCTGTCCACATTTCAGAGAGGTGCAGAAGCTTTTGAAGGAGTAGGTTTCTAGCAGAGTGGTTAGAGTCCTTTTGGCATGAAAGACATTCTTGCTACTGCCTTCATCATTATTACTAAGCCATTCACTTCTGTTCTACACAGAGGGACTGTTCTGAAGGATATGGCTGTTAAATGCAATTTTTAAAATAATGCACATAAACAGTTTTAAAGGGGGGAAAATCCTGCAGCTGTCTGGCTGCAGACAGGCATGGGAAATTAGTCAGAAGCCCAAAGCATCATAGTTAATAACCATTATTCTGTTGTCTGGGATGTTTGTTTAAATACTATTGACACTGTGTATGTATTGTCATCTTCTCTAAATTGTAGCTCTTAGCCAACTGAAATCTTGTTAAAGACCACCTAGGGTTTCCTCTGTATGATGCTGAATTGTGTATTCACCTGATGGATAAACAAAAACCAGATTTTTTTGTTGTTGTTGCAATTTTTCTCTTCTGTGCAACTACGAGGAAATTTTCTGGAGTAAAGAAAGAGATTGCCTGAGTACAGTGGAAATAGCCGCTGTGGGGTCCCAACCTTCGTATTTCTCCTCTAGTGATAGAAAATGAACAAACCCATCAACTGATTAATACAATTCAGTTCTGCTTAAAATTCACAGATCTGTTTGGTATGAGACTGTATTTTAAAAGACTCATACTTGCCATTAAGTGTGAAGAAATCAGTAACTATTCTTTTCATCAACAGCCTGTTGGGTTTTTTTTTTTTTTTCTTCCTCCCCATTTCGATTTTGCTTATTAAGTGAGGTCATTTGAGAGAAGAGCTGCTCTGGTGGTGGGTGGGAAAAAAAAAATCTAAGAGCCCGACTCCCAAGTTGAGAGCTCGGATCACGGGCCATTCAGTACAAAGCGTTTTATATCTTGACTTATGAGGGGACAATAGCCGGTCTTACAAAGGCACCACCTGTGATTTAACACGGTTGACATCTTTGTTAAGGAGGAGCCGGAGGGCAGAAGAGAAAACAGCACGTGCACAGTCCGGAGCTTGTTACCAAGACCCACCTTCAAGGCCGTTTCACAGCGTCGCCGAGGCCGCGTCACGTTTTTGTTTTTCCCTCAGAGTAGTTTGTTTGTTTGTTTGTTTGTTTTTTAAGGAAGTGGGGAGAGAGATAAAGGAAATGAACTTTATCCACGCGAACTGACCCAAAGCTCTGGACCGAAACGGCTTGTCGGCGCCGAGCGGTCCCATTTTACAGATGGGTAAATGGAGGGCAGGTCGGCGGAGCATCTGGCTCAGCAGGTGCGGGGAGAAGGTCCGGGGGACCCCGCCGGGCTTTGGGGCCGCCCGGCTCGGGGCGCGGAGGGCGCGCGGCCGCGGGAGGGACGTCGAGGCCCCCGTCTTCGGCCCAACCTTCGGGCCGGTGGCTTTTTGCTTCCTTCCCGAAGGTCGTTTCTGACAAATCTATCTATTTGGGGCAAATTGTCAGTGAGAAACTTCCGCTCGAACTGCCCTGGACAAAACCGGCTGTTTGAAAAGGGTAAATCCCGCGGCCCGGCGAGGGGAACAATGGGCCGCTGGTGCTGCGGCGGCGGGGGCGGCCGGGCGGGCCGCACAAAGGGCGGATTAATTGGGGCCGCGGCTGAGCGGTTCGCGCTAGCTCCACTCAGCCCGCGCTGCGGGGCGCCCCATTGACTGGGCCCCGAGCCCCACTTTTCACAAACTCCAAACAAAAGTCAATTTCTTTTTTATAAGGCGGGGGAGGGGGCCGCAGCCAAGATTCGCCGCTCGCTCCTCCGTCACATTCTTGCAGCACCGGGGTGAGGGGGTGCTGGAGGGAGAGGGGTGCAGGGGAGCGGAGGGGATTGGAAACGCACGCGGGTGTGGCTTCCGTGCGTCCCGGTTCCCGCCTGCGCTGCCTCCCCACCCGGTCCGGACCCGAGTCGCGCCCTCGTGGCCGCACCTAAATTCCAGGCAGGAGCGCAGATCCTGGCGGGAGGCCTGGTAGCCGCCGAGAAGCGCGGATGCGGTGGTGGCGAGGGCCCAGGTGAGGGCTGGGCCACGGAGCGGGGGAAGGATAGGCAGGTGATTTAGGAGGAGGCGAAAGAGACGCCCTCTAGGTGTTCTAGACCTTGGGATGTGTGACCAGTCATCAGATATTTATTGAGCAACTATTTTGTTCCTAATGTGGAGGGGGGGCGGGCAAAAGCGAGTTTGCCCCCAATTTACATACAATTGGGAAGGCTGACTCCCAAATCAATTAGCAGGTGGGGAAGGGGCTTGCCAAGACGGGGCCCCACAGGAAGGCCTCACCACCATCCTTCTTAAAGTTATGAGATGGACTTGGCCGCGTAACATTTGGAAAAAGATATCTAATTACTTTGTAGACACACCCTAGTATGAGAAGTGGCAGTAATTAAAAATTGTGGAGTTAATATTGTGACGGTCTGAAGACCAAGTATGGAGGGACCAGGAGTTCATCTCCTCTGTTTCTTTCCTTTCAAGATAGCAGAATGAGTGCAGAGGGCTCTTCAACTGACACTGAGAGGGGCAGGAAATTCCTTTAACAATAAAACTCGATGCATTCCCCAGCCTACAAGCCTCTGTTGTAAGCTGGGTAGGCAATGGTTGCATACCAGACACCCCAGTCCTTGTGGTTAGTGCAAAGGCCACATTCTTCTTGGAGGACCGGCTTTCCAAGTGAATCAACAGGGAGGAGGGACCACGTGCAGGTGTAAGGCAAGCCATTTGTTGAGGGCTTGAGCCTGTGCTAACAGATTATATTACAAGGTTTTTATTTTATGGGAGATACTTCTGTTCTTGGATCAGCAGGCACTTGTGTGCTCTAAGGCTGGTGAATGGAAGTCTTCAACAGCTAGGCTTTTACTGTAGAGACTCTCCAAAGGCATCAGGCCAGGGTATTGGCATGCCTCTAGGCCGCACGGTAGAGGGGAGCTCTGATGGGCAGGTACTGAATCTGTGGCAGACTCAGTAAGAGGGGTGCCTTCAAGGACAGGCTGAAATATGGCTGAAGGCAGAGAGGCTAGACATTGACCTCAGGAAGCAACAGCAGCCGAGGGACCTGCTGGCAGAATTCAGCCTGGGCTCCTCTTTAACCACGATGTAAAGTTGTACATTTAAAATTATTCTTTCTACATAAACAATGAATTTTGGAACACTGAAAAGAAATTTAAAAATAAGTAAAATTTAGGAAAAAAAAATGATCCTTTCTGGGCCAGACTGTGAACTCTTCCAGATTTCTGTTGAGTTGGAGGCTGTGCAAATCAAGGGCAAATATTTATCTAAAGATGTCACAACTTTGAATCTCAATAATAATTTATCTGCTAATCTTTGATGGAAGTCTAGAACAGCTGTTACTCCATTGTGTATTTCGAATTTCCAAACTGGGAGATCAACATTTTTTCTTCCACCAGTTCTCAGTATGCTCTCTTTTAGTTTACTGACACTTTTGCAAGTTCAAAGCAAATAAATGATAGGGCCTTTTGCTTATTATGAAAGTTATTAAAGCCTACCAAAAATATATTTAATATTCAACTTTTATTGGCAAGTGTGACAATGCTGAGTGGGTCCATGACAGCAAAGGCTGAGTGAGCGTGGAAAGATTGAGATGTTGCATTATCAGGAAGAAAAAAAGAAAATACAAGTATGAATCAAGAGTGATGTAACTTCCAATATCAATGTGTAGGTTTAGACAGAATGGATGCTCTAGTGTCTATTAATGGAAAGCTTATGACCATAGCTTCTAAGAGCCCCCAGCATGATTACTCATCATTTCTTTTAAAGATTTTATTTATTTATTTGACAGAGATCACAAGTGGGCAGAGAGGCATGCAGAGAGAGAGAGGGAAGCAGGCTCCCTGCCAAGCAGAGAGCCCGACGCGGGCTCTATCCCAGGACTCTGAGACCATGACCTGAGCCGAAGGCAGAGAGGCTCAACCCACTGAGCCACCCAGGCGCCCCCATCATTTCTGTTTTACAGAAGAAATTCTTCAGAGAGGGGGACACAAGGTGATTTTAATAAGGTCCACCCATGAAAGGGGTGACATACTGGCATCAAGCCGTTCCATCACTCAGGTTAGTGCTGAAGGCTGTGAATTACTCTGCTTTTTAGAAGGAATTATTTTGGAGTCATTTGATGTGAACATCATTAGAGGAAAAAAGCTCCTGGAGATCTGATTATAATTAAACCTCATATTTTTTTTTCCTCTTACGCTTGTGGGCTGAGCAAACACAGCTGAAAAGAAAGGATGATCTTGGTATCTCCAGTCTTAGGTTGCCAGAAAAGTATAGGAATCTGAGCTCTAATAATGGCAGAGAAGTGGCAAATACATGACTAGAGTATGGTAGTCATGAGCCAACAAGGGGCACTCAATCTGGGAAGGGACTGGATGTAAATCAGTTAAGAGAATGGCGTTTCCCTTGAGGAGGGAAATGGCTCCAATGGCTTCTCCTTGAAAAGGGAAAACAAAGGAGACATAGTCGTTGAGCCTTGGTATAATAGCCAAGATTCTGGAAATGAAAGAGCTAATATCTGATTGCAAAATGTATCATACATATAAAATACTACAGGGATGTATCTGTACAATTTAACGAATGAATTAAAACAGATGCTCTTTTCCTAGCAGCTACATGTTAAAAATAGAATCTCAATAGTATCTGTAAGGAGACTCCTTTGTGCCCTCTCGGGTTGCATGTCTTCCTCCTGCCAGCACATACCAGAAGTCATCACCACCTTGAATTGTGTTTTGCCCATTTGTTTACTTTCTTTATAAGTTTACTACTTGTGTATGTATTCCTAAATAATGTAGTGTGGAGTTTTTTGCTTTTTTAAAAACTTTATATTAAGAGAAGCATACATTATATAGTCCGTAGTGAAGGGTTTTTTTTTCCTCCCAACACTATGTTTAGTGTTGGCATTAAATTAATTGTGGTACATTCATACAATGTGGTTTCTTCATTCTCTTTGTCGTATGGTAGTCCCCTGTGTGAGCTTGCCACAAGCGACTGGTCCTCACTACTGTGAAGAGACATTTGGGTTCTTCCCTTCCTTTCCCTTTCTTTCTCTCTCTCCTTTCTTTCTTTTGTAATTATAATGGATGTTTCTATGTATTTCTCTTGTGCATGCTTCCTGGTATGCACATAGGCCAGAGTTTCCCTAGTATATAAACCCAGGTATAGAATTGTCCCCCCCTCCTGCTTTTTTTCAACTAGAGAGTGGGGGATGGAGGGACAGAGGGAGAGGGAGAGAGACACTCCAGCAGACTCCCTGCTGACCTTGGAGCCCAACGAAGGCCTCCATCCTGAGACCATGACTTGAGGCTGAAATCAAGAGTCTGGTTGCTTACCTGACTGAACCACCCAGGCACCCATAGAATTGCTTTCTTATTCAATTTTACTAGGTATTATCAAAATTGTTTCCCTTAATGGTTGTATTAATTTATACTCCTACCAGGAAGTGATATGAATTATTGTTGTTTCCCATCCTTGTCAACACTTATTATTGACTTATTTTTAAATTTTTTTATACATATGGGAGAAATATGTCTTTGGAGTTTTAATTTGCATTTCTCTGATTCCTAATAGAGTTGGATATTTTTCAGGTGTCTGTGGGCCATTTTTATTTTCTCTTTTATGAACTAAGTTTGTAAGTTTTGCTATTTTCCCATTCGGTTGTTTTTCTCATAGGAGTTTTAAAAAATCTATTTTGGCTAATAATCCTTTGTCTTGATTATATGACAGATATTTTCTTATCTTTAGTGACTGTCTTTTCACTCTCTTTTTTTTTTTTTTTAAGATTTTACTTATTTATTTGACAGAGATCACAAGTAGGCAGAGGCAAGGCTCCCTGCTGAGCAGAGAGCCCGATGTGGGGCTCGATCCCAGGACCCTGGGATCATGACCTGAGCTGAAGGCAGAGGCTTTATTTAACCCACTGAGGCACCCAGGCGCCCCACTGTGGATATAATTCTTGATTTGAAGTTTTATCAGCACACTGATGATGTGATTCACCTATCTTTGGGCGTTTTGTTTGTTTTTACTGCTGTTGAAAAGCATATTTTACAGATGATATTTCTTCTCTATTTTTAAAGTTTCCCTTGCTTTTGGAGTTCTGCATTTTTACAGTCATAGTTCTACATGTTGATTTCTTTTATTTATCTTGCTTGGGATGCACTTGGCTTCCTGGATCCGAGCACTGCCATCTTTAACAAAACTCTCAGCTATTACCTCTTTGGAAATTGTCCTCTCCTTCCTCTATTATCTTCTTCATGAACTTTCATTAGGAATCATAAAACTCTTAACATTTCTTTCATAATTTTTGTCTCTTTCTGGCCTATATTTTGAAAAATATGTTTTTAAATCCATTTTCCAGTTCAGTGATTCTCTTTTCTATTGAGTCTAAGCAGCTGTATAGGCCCCTCATTTAAAAAGTAATCATTTTATTTTTCATTTCTCAAAGTTCTGTTTGGTTCCATTTCAGATCTGCTTGGATTTTTCTCACTGTTTCTTGTTCCATGCTAATATTTACAAGCTTTTCTTTTAAGTTTCATTAACCATATAGAATGTGTTATTTAGTCACTCATAATGTCAATATTTGATTTCGGTGAGGCACCGTTTTTGGTGTCTGCTGCTTGCTTTTTCTGATTGTCCCTTCATGTTTCTTCCTAGGTTTGCGATGTTTTTCTCCTTTAAGCTTCTCGATGTCTTCATGCTTTCTTTCTGGGGATTCCTAGAGGCCAAAGTTGAAGATAAATTAGTGCAGGGAAGATTTGTATTTGCTCTTTCGAGTCAAGGCACCTGGTTGTACTACCAACTTGGGATCCCTTTATGTTGAAGTACTCTATTATTAGAGTTTAACCTTTTTTTTTTTTTTTTGACCACACAAGTGGTATGGCTCCAGATAGAAACCTGTGTGAGACCTAGCTGTGCTTCCTAATTCTTAGGGAAATTTTTTTTTTCTTTCTGTCTTCTCAGTATCAACCATGAGATAGCAAATGTTTGTAGCACCTCTCTTTGGATAACATTTTGAATTTATCTTTATGCTGAGGATATAGTCCCCTTGAGTTTTTAGTTTTATGCAAGGATTCTCCTAAAAGGTTCCCCACCTTGGGTATTCCCTGAGCATTATCTTAGAGTTGAGAGATGCAAGGTCTCCAGAGTCTGCCGGAAACTCTCAGGGTGAAAGCTGGCTTTGGAACTTGCTTAACTTTTCAAGGTTCATGTTTTCACTTACTTCTTGGGATCTGAAAATCCCACCTGTTTGTGTTGGTTCACTGATCCATTTAAAAAGATGAGTTTTTTGTTGTTGTTTTAAATTTAAAAAAAAAATGTTTTTAAAGAAATCTCTTTGCCCAAAGTGGGGCTCGAACTCACAACTCTGAGATCAAGAGTATCAGATTGCACTGACAGAGAAAGCCAGGTGGCCCTAAAAAGATATTTTAAAATATTTTAATCAGGGGGCACGTGGCTGGCTCAGTCCATAGAGCATGTGACTCTTGATCTCGGGGCCATAAGTTTGAGCCCCATGTTGGGCCTAGAGATTACTTAAGGAAATAAAAGAAAGAAAGAAAAACTTCAAAAAACTTTATCAACATTTTAGTTGTTTTAGTTGAGACTGTCATTCGGGGTTCTCCATATAAAGAGATTATATTATATGAAAGAGAGAGAAAGGTTTTAAGGAATTGGCCCATAAGATTGGGGGGAGGAGCTGTAAATCCAAAATCCATGGAACGGGCTGGCAGGCTGGAAATCCCAGCGAGAGCTGATATTGCAGTCTGGAGTCCAAAGGCAAGTCTGAAGGCAGAATTCCTTCCTCCTGGAGACCTCGTCTTTTCTCTTAAGGCCTTCAACTGAGTGGATGAGGCCCACCCACATTATGGAGGGTAATCTGCTTTACTCAAAATCTGCTTTAACCACATCTAAGAAATACTTTCACAGCAACATCTAGACTGGTGTTTGACCAAACACTGAGCCCCACAGCCTAGTTAAGTTGCCACATAAAATTAACCATAGCAGTATCTAACCTACCAAAGTGCTAGAAACAGACATCAGAGGTATAATTTCTCATGACGAAATGATAGCACAAGGAAGGGGCACAATAATGTCGTGTTTAGAGGCTTCTATGCAAATAGGTCTATGGCGACAGTGGGCATTTTCTTAGGAGGCTGACAGACTTCTGTCTTCACAGTTTAGTGCTTACTGTTGGCTTGCAATGCTTACTATGGGTTGTGGCAAATGTGCCCTTTCATATAAAATTACAAGAAAAGGAGGATTCACTTAATTGCATCAAGTTATAGGTCATAATGATGCCATCTAGATTGGAAAAGCATATTATTTACTCAAACTTGCCAAAATTCAGTAAATATCTTATAAAAATGCAAAGAAAGCCAAACTGAGGAGAATACGACATTGCAGGGGGATCAGAATAATGATCATCCCTGTTTTAGAATCTAAAAGGTGTTGTCAGGTGATTAAAAAGTTCTTTTTCTTCTCCTCCTCCTTCTAGACATTTATGATTTCTTAGAAGCCTCGAAACAGATGACAATCAAAAATTTAAAATCCACAAATTACCTAGCTATCCACATACATACAGAATGTTGGTACTTTCTTCACAGTGAATAACAGTAGGCTCACATATAATGCTTTTAGTTTAGAAAAGCTTTTGTTGTTGTTGTTGTTGTTGTTGTTCTGTTTGATTTGGGGGAATGCCTCTGGGGAAGAAGATGGCGGGAAATAGTGTCAGCCATCAGGAGGAAGGGAGGCAAGGGAATCTTGCAGGGGGTGCCTGGGTGGCTCAGTGGGTTAAGCCTCTGCCTTGGGCTCAGGTCATGTTCCCAGGATCCTGGGATCCATCGAGCCCCACATCGAGCCCCACATCGGGCTCTCTGCTCAGCAGGGAGCCTGCTTCCCCCTCTCTCTCTGCCTATTTGTGATCTCTATCTGTCAAATAAATAAATAAGAGCCTTAAAAAAAGAGAGAGAGAGAAAGAGAGAGAGAGAATCTTGCAGGATTTCTCCCCCGTTTTCCCTCCCTGTCATGAAAAATTGAGCAATGCCTTAGCATGAAGCATTATTGCATAAAACAGAACAGGAAATGTCTAAAAAAGGAATTTCAAAATAGACATATAGACTTGACAGAGACCGGAAGAAAATATGAACAGTGGTTATCTGGACCGTGGAATTATCAGTTATTGTTTTCTTTATATTCTTCCGTATTTTTTCAAAGGTTCTACACCAAACACAACTTTATACTGAGAACATAAATTGCTCTTATGTTTATTTTACAGAGCAAGAACCTAAAATATCTTGAGGATTGTTTTAGAGAAAAATGGGTTTTCCCTGTGCACAGTGTATAAGACCAAGTTTTTATACACTATAAAACCATTTCCAAATAACCATTCCAGTGTCAGAAAACTTGTTTTCGTGCTTGCAAAATTGAAACTCACCAAATAGTAACACATTAAGATCATTTGCTAAATTTGTGTGAAAATTTTTAATATTTTAGATTCATCTTCAAGAATTTATGAACTTTTCATTTTATTAGCAAATTTCAAAACTCTGCTTCACTAAAACTAAAATTTTTTTCCAACTTTTCATTTAAGCTGGTATTTTGCTTTTGAAATACATACATAGCTATCTCTAACATTTGTTACCTGTTTCAAATCCCTACAGTCTATATATAGGCTAACTGTAGTTAGAACTCTCAGAATTCCAAATCAGGAGGCGAGTTGATCTGTAAAAGCTATGATTCTTTGAACTGCGTAATTATGGAAAGGCCAGAAAGATCAGTTTAGAGGTAGCGAGGTTCAAGGTAGTTCCTTCCTGGGAGTAATCACATAAAACAGGAAATGTGTAAATCTGTGAACACATACATTCTTAAGTTTCTCTAAAGCATAACTACTGGCTGAATTAGAGAGGAATTAGTATTATTGGTAAGACCTCCTAGGACTTGATTGGCTTTTCTTGAAAGGAAAAAAAAAATACTAGAAGGTTAGGTAAAAAAAAAAAAAAAAAAAAAAAAAAAGTTCTGCACTGGCATTTCATTGTTCTTCTCTGGAAAGTTATAAGGATGGTGCTCAGTGACCTCTCTGAAATGTCACAAAAAGCAGTGGCATCTGGATTAGTAGAGAAATTAACATGCAGAAGAGACTTCAGAGGCAGCTACACAGATCCAGAAAATTATTTAATGTATCTGTATACATAAATCGCCTGTGTACTAAATTAAGCTCTATAAAATATCTCTAGATAGACACAAGGCCGTCTTGTTTGGTGGGTGGATATGAGAAGGGATTCTGGACCACCTGTAGTTCTTAAAATGGTCTTTCACCCCTAAGGCAAAATTCAGAATGAAGACTTTAGAATTTCAGAATTCAGACTCTGTCGCTTTGCTGAAAAACATCAAATATACTAACTACAGATTCATGTGTTAAAAGACAAGGGGAGGAGAGTTGAGAGAAATAAAATGGAGGTGCAAAACAGGAAGAGAGAAGGGAAGAGAATAAGAAAGGGTGGAGGGGGACAGGAAAAGAAAACATGAATTGAATGAGGGGATTAAATTGGGGGGAATGGGGAATAATCCATCTCCACAGGGTCCCTCTTCCCATGAACTTTTAAAATAGAGAACCCAACCCATAAACAAGATGTAACCTTTCAGCAGAGAAAACATCCAACTTTCTTAGTGGTTAGGAAGTCTCTTCATACTGGGAGGAAATCTTCCCCCTTGTGGGTGGGTCTCACTGATGTTGAGAACAAAGAAATAGGAATTGATACTAGGGATGGTGTACAAGGGTGAGGTTGCCATCCATTATTTCTGGCCCAGTTTGGTGATATCTAATCCTATTAATGCCTGGTATTAGAAGGCTCTTTTATTTCTATCCTACCCTCTGTTCTCTCTGTTTCTGTGGGGTGAGGTGAGGCATAGTTAGGGAGTTGGTGTGAATACATAGAACTGATCCTAACGAGATTTTCTAATCTCTCTAGCAAATCACATACTTGCTCATCTCCTCTCCACATTTCCCTGGCCCTTGTATTTTTCTCACAAGAGCGAGCAGGAAGACTAAAGAAGCCTGTAGATCTAATGGAAACTTGTGACCAGATACATGATCAAAACCTGGATCGAAACCTGGAAGAATGCCCTTGAAAACTGTGCACTTTTCCTTTCCCCCATGCTTGTCCTTTATCATCATGTTTGATGTCTTGGCTAGCAGGAAATATTTTGCTGCTTGTCTTTTGTTTGTCATGTGTTATATGATGGAGGGGTCTCCTGTGTTGTAGCAGCAGAAAACAAAAGAGCAGCCTGTCCCCGGCTTTCCTTTCAAAGTCGGATGCTGGATAAATCACTTAACTAAGCTTTTCGCTGAGAGATAGGAGATGGGAGGGCTGAAGTTCGGCCCCTAGCATAAGGCTACCTGCCCCCGAAACAACAGTTAGCTCAGTTTGTAGCCTGTCAGTATCGGTACACGTTGAGCTTTGGCAAAGTGAAAAATACTGCACTCAAATAAGGTGTGTGTTATAAATTGGTAAGTGGCAAGAAGAGGTGAAGGAGATGATTAAAAAACGAACATAGTCTGAAAGCTGACCACTTAACTAAAAGGCCTTTGGTAGTATAAACTTAATGGAGTAATTGAAAAAAATAGTAGAAGTTTAGGGGAAAAAATGATGTTTCAGTCTAAGCCATTTATGGGATTTTAAATCTTTATATTTTACATAAAATACATTTATATATTATATATATGATATAAAAACTATATTTCAGATTTTTTTTCATGTATTCATAGACTTGAAAAATTGTATGATTGCTGAATCTGACTTTTTTTTTCTTTAAGCTTTTTTATTTAAACATATAATGTAACCCCACCACCCTCTCCCAACCCCCTCCCCCCAACCCCCCTCAATTTGTTTTATGACATTAAGAGTCTCTTTTGGTTTGTCTCCCTCCCGATCCCATCTTGTCTCATTTTTTCTTTTCCTACCACCTTAACCCCCACCCCCGTTGAATCTGACTTTTTTTTTTTTTTTAAAGATTTTATTTATTTGTTAAAGAGAGAGCAAGCGAGCACAGGGAGACAGAGAAGCAGGCAGAGGCAGAAGCAGGCTCCCTGCTGAGCAAGGAGCCCGATGTGGGACTCGATCCCAGGACGCTGGGATCATGACCTGAGCCGAAGGCAGCTGCTTAACCAACTGAGCCACCCAGGTGTCCCTGAATCTGACTTTTGAAAAAAAAGATTTTATTTGAGAGAGAGCTAGAGAGAGCATGAATGATGGGGAGGGGTAGATGGAGAGGGAGAAGCAGACTCCCTGCTGAGCAGGGAGCCTGATGTGGGGCTCAATCCCAGGACCCCTAAATCATGACCTGAGCTGAAAGCAGATGCTTAACCGACTGAGCCACCCAGGTGCCCCTGAATCTGAATTTCTGATTACTTTTGTTTCAGAATCTGAAAGCTGCTAATCCTTCTTTTTTTTTTTTTTAATTTTTTTTTTAAGATTTTATTTATTTATTAGTTAGAGAGAGAGTGAGCACAGGCAGACAGAGAGGCAGAGGCAGAGGGAGAAGCAGGCTCCCTGCCGAGCAAGGAGCCCGATGTGGGACTCGATCCCAGGACGCTGGGATCATGACCTGAGCCGAAGGCAGCCGCTTAACCAACTGAGCCACCCAGGCATCCTGCTGCTAATCCTTCTTAATTTAATTTTGTAACAAGAGCAAAAACATATTTGAAACATAATTACGCAAGATTTTCTCATGCCAACTGGTAAGAAATTTCTACCTCTTGTGATGAATGGAAATAATGTCCCCAAATACAATCCCAGCAATAACAAGCACCACCACAACAAGACAGCAATAACTACCTGTTATTGACTCTTACTATGTCCCAGGAACTTTGCAAAATATTAGTTCTCTTACCTCATTTAATCTTCACATACATCCATAAGGTAGGTTCTGCTTCAGCCTCATTTTGCAGGTAAGTAAACAGAGGCCTATTTTAGGGATCAAACCCATAATTGCTCATGAGAAAATGCACCATGATCCATTCATTCATTTATTCTGTAATATACATAGGCTATCTGGACATGTTGGTACTGAGACACAGATGTGGACACTGGCCTCATAAAGTTTATAGTCTACTGGAAGATAAAATCTCCACTCATTTTTCTGTTTTTTAAAAAATATTTTATTTATTTATTTGATGGAGAGAGAGATCACAAGTAGGCAAGAGGCAGGCAGAGAGAGAGCGCAGGAAGCAGGCTCCCCGCTGAGCAGACAGCTTGACATGGGGCTCGGATCCCAGGACCCTGCTGAAGGCAGAGACTTGACCCACTGAGCCACCCAGGTGCCCCAAAATCTCCATTCATTTTTGCTTAAGTAACTGCAAAAATGCAGATCTAAATAGATTAGACATTATCTTTATTTTAATAAATTGGCCATATGTATTTTTGAAGGCTGGCTCTCGGTTGTCTGGCAATCCTAGGTTTTTTTTTTTAATTCTAAAAATTCTAAAATATCTAAAGATCTTTTAAAAACAATTATAGTTATGGGAAGCAATTGCTTTTTTAAATTTTTCTTTTTTTTTCTAAAGATTTTACTTATTTATTTGGCAGGCAGAGATCATAAGGAGGCTGAAAGGCAGGCAGAGAGTGAGAGGGAATCAGGCTCCCCGCTGAGCAGAGAGCCTGACATGGGGCTCTATTCCAGGACCCTGAGATCATGACCTGAGCCGAAGGCAGAGGCTTTAACCCACTGAGCCACCCAGGTGCCCCTTTTTTGATTTTTCATAACAACTTTATTGAGATATAACAGACATACCATTAAGTTCATCTTTCTGAAGTGTACAACTCAGTCTTTTTTAGTATATTCATAGAGTCGTGTGCCAATATTCTCAAATTCCAGAGCATTTTTGTCACCCCCCAAAAGAAAATGTACTTCCATTAGCAGTCACTTCCCATTTCCCTCTCCCACTCGTCCCCAGAAACCACTAATTTCTGTTCTGCCTCTGTGGTGCCTGTTCTGGACATTTCATATAAGTGAAGTCATATGCTGCGTAGCCTTTTGTGTCTGGCTTCTTTCACTTAGCATAATGTTTTCCAGGTTCATCCTGTTGCAGCATGAATCGTGACTTCATTCCTTTTTTATTGCCAAACAATATTCCACTGTACGGATGTGCCGCATTTTATTTATCCACTTACCAGCAGATAAACATCTGTGTCGTTTCTACTTTTTGGTTATTATGGGTAACGCTGCTATGAACATTGCTGTGTTTTTCTGTGTGGATGAATGTTTTCACTGCCCTTGTATATATGCCTAGAAGTGGAATCACTGGGCAATATGGGAACTCTATGACTAACTTTCTGAGGAACTGCCAAACAGTTTTCCGAAGTGGCTACAGCATTTTCCATTATCATCAGCAATGCCTGAGGGTTCCAGTTTTTTACATCATCGCCAGCACTCGTTATTGTCTTCTTTTATTTTTATTTTTACTTATTATTATTTTTTAAAAGAGTACTTTTTTTTTTTAGATTTTATTTATTTGTCAGAGAGATAGAGAGTACAGGCAGGAACTCAGGTAGAGGCAGAGGGAGAAGCAGGCTCCCCGCAGAGCAGGGAGCCAGATGTGGGACTCGATCCCAGGACGCCAGGATCATGGCCTGAGCCACCCAGGCATCCCTCGTTATTGTCTTTTTGATTATAGCCATTCTAGTGGGTGTGAAATCGTGGTTTTCATTTGCATTTCCCTAAAGACTAAAGACATTGAGGAGGCATTTATTTTTATGATTTTAAATAATCTTAACTAGAGGAACACAACAGAACTATCTGAGGAGTTTTACATGACTGGGCTTCACATCACTCCAAGTGGTAAAAATATTTGCCAGGATGCCCTACTGAATATTTGGAATGTAATAGAAAACTAATTCAAAATGGCTTAAGCAATGAGGAAAATCATCCTCACACATAACAAGAAGTACAAGGTCAGGGGATTACAGAGCTGTTCTCTACACCCACTCAGTACTATAATGGGGATCCAGCTTCCTTCCGTTTTTCTACTGTGTGACCCTAGCATGTCCATTTTATCTGCATGCTTGCTGCCTTTGTAGTTGGAAGATGGTTGCTGGAATTCTGGGTGGGCTCTCTGGATGGGAAAATGTCCAGTGGGAGAGAAATCTTTCTCAGGGGCCTCTAGCTGTCCTTTCTTATATCTCATTGGCCTAGAACTGTATCACATGGTCAAATCTAAACCGATCACAGAGAAAAGAAATGTGAATGCCATGTATATGTTTTAGCTGAGGTGGGATTACTCCCTTCCAAAATGGGAACTATATGGGAGTTCTGCTAACAGGGAAGAAAGGAGAAATGGATGTTGGATGGGCAACTAACAATGTCTCTGTTATGTAGCTATATGCTACAACATCATGATGATGATAAATATTAGGTTAAATCTTGAAATTGCTGCTATTGGATCATTGACAACACTGATTTTACATAGTTCAACATAATCATTTCCAATGCCATTTGACAGATTGGGCTGAGGCGTGGGGAGAGGATAATATTGGCTCCAGGTTTTAGTTCAATCACTTAGAATGGCTCATAAGGCGTGAATCACTTATATTGATTGGTACAAGTAAATCAGACTCTTGTGAGCAAAAAGATTTTGTGTAATACAAGATCTTACTTGATTTCTTTATCTCTTTCTTGGCACATCTCAAATGTTGGGAAATCTATCCATAATCCCAAAGCATTTGTCCCGATGCACGTGCTGACGAAGTCTGTGAATGTTTTATTTATATAGACTTAACGATTTGTTGAATTTTAATTTTAAACAATTAAATCACAGAATGCATTATTCGGTTTTCATTAAAAAACATTTAGAGATTTCAAAGAGAATGTGACTGTCTACCTTCCATTTTAGGGGTCTTTTAAACGAGGCTGACTTTGAGAAGTCTAAAAGGAGCTATTTAGGATGTAGAAATAAACAGAAAGCTTTTAAGATGGGGCTACCCTTGAATTGCACAGAGATGTGCCCAGAGCAGATTAGAAAATGGCCACCTCTCCCCTTTTAAATTCTTAAATTCATGTATTTATTATTATTTTTTTGCATAGGTAACATATTCACACAGTATAGATTCAAAAGATACAAAAGTTCTAGTGATGGCTCCTTCCCACAACTACTCCTTAGCCACTCAGTTCTCTTTTCCCAAGACAGCTGCTACCAGAAGAAACCTTTTAGGAGTATTCAAACTGCGCCTTTCCCTCCATACAGCAGTATACTGTACAAACTGTTCTGCAGCTTTTTGTTGTTTGTTGTTTACCTAACAGGCTATTTCGGAGACCATTCCAAATTGGTACATAAAGAGCGTCCTCATCTCTGTTTTTATGGCTGTGTAATACTCCACGGAACGGACAGACCCTTTCTTTAACTAGCCCCCAATGGATGGGCATTTAGATTGCTTTCAACTTATTATAAGCAGTGCTGCAAGGAATAACATTATACATATGTATTTTGCATATGTGCAAGTATTCCTTGGGGAAAGTTCCTACAGAGGAATCGCTGTATCAAAGGCTGTATGTGTTTGTAATTTTGATAAATGTGATAAATTGCCCTTTTTTTCCAGAGGGTACCAACAATTTAAATTTCCACAGCAATGCATGAGGGCACTGGTTTTTCCCACAGGTGGCAGCTTTCCAGAAGAGAGGTCATAAAGATGTTCCCCGCACCTTCATTCTAGGTGTGTGGGCAGGACCCCAAAAGGATCTTGTTCCCATTTTTAATAACACAGACAAATGCTCACGATATGCTATTAAAGAACCAGAAAAGGTACAAATCTGAACCATGTGAAAATTTGAGGGTGCATAGAAAAAAGAATGGGAAGACAGAATTGAAATATTGATAGTATTTAAAGTCTTTGTACTTTTCTACCATCAGCTCTCATTCTGTTTATAAGCAGAAACAATGCTAAAGTCACGGCTGTTCTTGTCCTTGGGTTAGGAAACTCAGTCCCTTGCAAAATATCTCAGAGGAGTTCCCTTTCAGTAAAGCTCTCCCATAAAGGAGCCTCCAGCTTTGTTCCATTTTAGGCTGAACACCTACCAGCTCTTCCTTCAGTGTCTCCTCTGCTTGGCCAGAGATGCCAAGGACCTGGAGCAACAGCTACAGCTCATCTGCAGTCTGGCAAATCCACCAATGCTAGCATTCCAACAGGTATATGTCTTATTTTTTTAAAAAAAAATTGTTCTGGTTTGTCAATTTCACTGATCCCGATGGGGTTTCATCTGGCTCTTTGGCTTTTCTACCGCCATGATTTCTGTTTTTCACTAAGATCATCAAAATATTTCTGAACCACCCAAAACCCCTTCTATCCAGACAAAGGTCCCGTCATTTGCGAATAGTCTTTGGGTGCTCTGCACAGTTCATCCCCCAGCCTGGGCAAGAGGATTTCCCGAGGGAGGGGACTCAGAGCTATCTGAGCCCCTGGCCCTGTTCTGCACTCATGCTGCATAAAGGCCCATAGCTGTTGCAGTTGCAATTTTCTCTCTAAACCCCACTCCTTTTGTTGACTTGCAGAGGCTTACATTCCAAAAAAGGTAATTTGAAAGTGCTGCTGAATTTAGATGCATTTTGCTAATTTGTTTTTATTATGCATAGAAATATTGGTATAAAAGGTGTTTCAATTATTTTCTAAGGGAGGGACCTATGCATTCTCTGCAGCCACAAAGCTTTTAAATGGAGTTATTTTTCTCGGCTTATAATCGTTCTCCCTTTTAAGTACCCCAGCAGAAAAAGTAAGTTTACTGCTCCTCGCACAATGGGCCTCTTCACTTTTTAGGTTTGGGAGACCTGGGTGACCTACGAAAGTTAATTAGAAGGTTAACAAAGACGAAGACAGAGTCGAATCCATCGCCTCTCCTTCAGCCAAAGATGTCATCCATTAATTAGGGAAATCGTTAAGGTGGCCTTTATAGAATCCATAGAAAATCTGCCGTTGGCGGTCGACAGTTTTGATCAGATTTTCCTCTCCCCAGTAATACTATGCTTAATAGTACGAAAAGCAGAGGGCTGGGGTGGGGAGAGGGGCGCGAGGAGGGGGTGGGAAGGATGTGTTTCAGCAACATTACAGTTAACCAGCCTCTGATTGGGACGGCTTTGATTCTCAGGCTGCCCCGCATACTTGCTCCATGATGTAATCCTTATTGAACCTGGAAGCCGGGCGAGCTGCAGGGAGGCGGGAGAAGCCGCCGCTCCCGCCTGGCAGCCGCGGGAGGCCCTGGGAGTTAGGAGCGCGGCCCCGGTGGCCAGACGCTCTCCCCTCTCTCCGCTGCGCCGGGTCTGCTGCGGCCCCGCTGGCTCCCGCCGCCCCGACGGCGAGGGCATCCCGGGATCCGGGTGGCTGCTCCGGCTGGGGACAGCTGTCCGGCCCCGGTGGGCAACCAGCGTCTCTTCCTTGGTTGGAGGAGGAAGATTTCTCCCAGTCTTCTTCCCTTCCTGCTGCTTCTCTGCCACCAAAACACCAGCCCAGCTAAGGAAACGCATCAGTCTGACTAGCTCTTTGCTAGAATCACGCGGCTCTTAGAAAGTCTGGGTATTTGTTGGTGTGGCATAGACGCGACCTCTCTGCATCCCAGTTTCTTGCCTCCTCGCAAGCGTATTTGAGCCTAGAATTTCTGATATAGACGGTAAAACCATCAGGATTTTTGTTTGGGTGTTACATATTTAAAGATGGCATTAACTCTGAATATGAACTGCCTTTAATTTTTAACGTAGATTTTTTTTTCTTTTTCCCTAACACAATTTAAACCATTTTTCCAGTAGGGCATTAAGTACATGCGCATTGTTGTCTCCACCATCGGTCCTCCTAAACTGAAACGCTTGTGTGCATTGTGGGGCTTAGTTTTGAAACGGCATTGCAGGGTTGGTGCCACGGTTTTTCAAGTTATCAGTAAATTGTCTTTCAGGGATTAGCATCTTTTAAGGAGTTTTTGCGTAGTTCTTCATGCCAAAAGCTGGAGCAATGTCATGCAGTCCTTGTTCACCATGCAAAACATTTCCATGTACGTTTGCCTCTTTCTGGTTTGATACCGAGCAAATGCTGCATGAAATCTGATCCAGACAGTAGTAAATGGCCATATTTGGTTTGCCTTATTAGCCCCTATGCAGAGTGAGAAAGAATCGCTGTCCTTCAGAGAAGAGTGAAGTGTCACTCTCAGGTCTTCGCATTACAGGGGAAAGGCCCAGAGCTACTATAAACCTAGAGAATCACATCTGATGATCACCCAGGCCTCAGTCTCTTCTTCAGCGGTTCCCTGACCCAGCCCCCCAGCCTCTTTCTCCTTCCCACCCACCTCACAGGAGACCAAACTCCAGGGCACAGACCAGGGTGCTGGGACAGCACCTGCCACTGGAGGCCCCATTGGCAGGCCTTTTAGTCAAGTCATCCTTCCACAGTCCTGGGGAAGAATAAGGGTGATGTGCCCCCAACTTCCCAGAAGAAAAAGTAGTGATTATGAAAAATCAACTAAATGATAAAAGGTACGTGGAATCAAAAGCCCCTAAGTTATGAAATATAAGCCATAGCTCTATTTGTCACTAACACCAAAGCTTAAAACAAAAGCCCACCATCCCCGTATCCAGAACATCTCCATTTCCCCCCAAATGCTTTGATCTCAGTTCGACCATGAGTGTACTTAGCACCTAGGTTATCAGGCTGCTTGCTATTCCTATGTTGTTAAGCTAGCAGTGCTTAAAGGCCCTCGACTAACTGAATTAAGAGACTCTTTGTTAGTTGGTGGTGGTTATAGGCTGAGCCACATAAAGTGGCTGTTCTGCCCCACTACATTTACTTACTGGAGGACATCTGGCCACCTTGACTGCATGTTGGAGTGCCCCAGCAGCTTTTAAAACTCCCAAGACGGGGCGCCTGGGTGGATCAGTCTGTTGGGCTTGGGTCATGATCTCAGGGTCCTGGGATCAAGCCCTACACTCAGCTCCCTTGCTCGGGGGTGGGGGGGGGGACCCAGCCTCTCCTTCTCCCTCTGTCCTTCCCCGTTTGTGCTCTCTCTCTCAATAAATAAATAAAATCCTAAAAAAACTAAACAAACAAAACTCCCAAGACAAGAGCTGCACCTCAGACCAACCACACAAGAATTTCTGGGGGTGGGATTAGGGTATGGTATGTTTTTCAAGCTCCCAGGGCATTTCAATTTGCACTTACGAATCCAAGGCCATCAGGGAGGTTGAGAGCTGTGATGGCTTATGTGTCAACTTGCCTGGGCCACAGGGTGCCCAGACATTTGGTCAGACATTATCTCGGATGTGTCTGGGAGGTGAACATTTGAATCGGCAGACTGAGTAAAGCAGATTGCCCTTCCTAATGTGATGCTCATGAATCAGTTAAAGGACTGAATACAATTTAAAAAGCTGAGTAAGAGGGAACTCCTCTTACCTGGCTGTGTTTGAGCT
Organism: Taxidea taxus jeffersonii; assembly: GCA_003697995.1. Classification (NCBI taxonomy): domain Eukaryota; kingdom Metazoa; phylum Chordata; class Mammalia; order Carnivora; family Mustelidae; genus Taxidea; species Taxidea taxus. The sequence goes on from RCUC01169545.1 coordinate 113,674, forward strand.
GAGACATCAGTTTTTTCCTGCTGTTAGATTTAATCACTGATTAAACACTGATTCTTCTTGGATCTTGAGCCCACCAGTGGTTGACCAGAAGTATATCACTGACTCTCTTGGGTCTGGCTTGCTGACTGAAGATCGTGGGACTTGTCAGCCCCCATAATCGTTTGAACCAATACCTTATAATAAACCTGTTTCTGTATAGATACACAGCTTACTGGTTCTTGATTGTTTGGGGAACCCTGACAAATACAGATTTTGGTACCAGGAATTGGGGTGCTGCTATAACAGATACTTAAAAAATGTGGCAGCAGCTTCGGAACTAGTGGAGCCTGGAGGAGTCTATGGTGCGTGCTAGAAAGATGGATGTTAAGGCAATTCTAGTGACTGCTAAGAAAGAAAAGAGGAGAGGGTGCCTGGGTGGCTCAGTCGGTTAAACATCTGCTTTTGGCTCAAGTCATGATCCTGGGTTTTGGGATTGAGTCACGAATTGGACGTGTGTTTCTCCCTCTGCCCCTCACCCCTGCTTCTGTGTGCTCTCTCTCTCTTTCAAATACATAAATAAATAAATAATAATAATATTTTTTTTTTTTTTTAAAGAGGAGAGCTGGAGAGAAAGTTTCCATCTTTTCTGAGAACACATCAATAGTCGTGAACAGAATGGTGTAGAAATGTGGATGTTAAAGGCCATTCCTGGAAGGTCTCAAGGAAAAATGACAAACAGGTTATTGGAAACAGGTTATAGGAAAGATGAGCCTTGTGACAAAGTGGCAAAGAACTTGGCTCCACTGTGTTCTCCTGTTTTGTGGAAAATTGAACTTGTGAGTAATGAAACTGGATGTACAGCAGAGGAGATTTCTAAGCAAAGTACTGAAGATGACAGGAGAGAAATGTGTTGAAGAAGGAATCCTTAAGCAAAAATAAAACCAGAACTTAAAGATTTGGAAAATCCTGAGCCTACCCACACTGAAAAATGAGGAAGGTATATTGACAAGGACCCTAAGGGTGTGGCTGAACAACCCTTTGAGATTAATGTGGCATGCACCATGGATTTCATCAGCCATCTCCGCAGAAGCCAGAAATAGAGATGGGATTATACCATCCGAAACACTGACAGCTTCAAGAAAATGAGACAGAATGAACACTGTTAACATGGGTTATCATTCAAGAAAAGGGAAGAATAACCCTGAAGGTGATTTATAGTTCCCTAAGCCTACTATTCCCATCACAGGGCCAGGAGGCAAGGCTATTTCCTCTTTGGTTTCAGAGGGCAGGGTCCTTGAAAAGAGCCATGGTAGGGACCCTCAGCAGAGAGCTGAAAGGGTGGGGCTCCCCACAGAGACTTGAGGGTGACACTGTCACCCCAGTGACCCTGGAGAGCAGTGCATCAAACCAAAGAGGATTATTCTTAAACCTTAAGAGCTAATGGAATTTGTCTTGCTAGGTTTTAGGCTTCCTTGAGACTCACCACCCTTTCCTTCTTTCCTGGTTCTTTCTTTCGAAATGAGAAAGCCTGTTCTACACCTGTCTCACCATTGCATTTTGGAATCACATAACTTGTCTGGTTTCACAGATTCACATCTGGAGAAGAAGGTTCAAGTGTCACTTATACCTGATTTAGATGCTATTTAGACGACATTTGGACTTTGGACTTTAGAGTTGATGCTGGAATGAGTTAAGACTTTGAGGGCTGTTGGAATAGAGTGCATGTATTTGCATGTCAGAAAGACATGAATTTGAGGGGGCCGGGGTGGAATGTTATGGACTAAATATTTGTGTCCCCCTCCATTCATGTGTTGGAGCTCTAACCCCCAATGTGACTGTATTTGGAGATAGGGCCGGTGAAGGGATAATAAAAGTTAAACGAGGTCATGAAGGTGGGTCAATATTTTAATGGGGCTGATGCCCTTATAAAAGGAGGAAGACACACCAGAGCTTTCTCTTCTTAATGTGAGAGGGCACCAAGAGAAGGCAGTCATCTTTAAGCCAGAAAGAGAGCTCTCAACGGAAATCAAACTGATCAGCACCCTGAACTTGGGCTTGCCAGCTTCCGCAACTATGAGAAAACGAATTTTTCTTGTTTAAGCTACATGGTCTGTGGCATTTTGTTATGGTAGCCAGAGATTAATAAAAGAACCATATAAAGGAGATACCAATCACTCCCATAACCCATATTCCCCTCTAAAATTGTTTGGTGTAGGATAACTGGCTGATTCAGTTGGTATAGTAAGCAACTCTCCCTCTTTCTCTCTCTTTTTTTTAAAGTAGGCTGGAGCTTCACACGGGGCTTCAACTCAAGGCCTGAGATCAAGTGTTGGACGCTTAACCAACCGAGCCACCCAGGTGCCCCTAGAGTATGCAACTCTTGATCTTGGGGTCATGAGTTTGAGCCTTAACCATGGATGTAAAGATTACTTAAAAAATAGAATTGTCCCCTGTAGCTTGCCCTGCGGGCCACATGCTCCCCGTCCCCTGCTTATTGGCTAGGGGTGAGCACATGACCCAGGATATTCCATTCATGGGCTCCTGAAATATTTCTGGCATAAAACCCACAGATCAGAGCTTTGTTTGGTTCATAAGATCTTCTTTTGAATTCTCTGGGGATAACTTTTAATTCTCTGGGGATAACTCAAGTTAGGGTGAGTTAGCTTAGTCAGATAATCTTAATACCTACCGGAGAAGCTTGAGGCACTTTCCAAAAAGGACAGGCCTAAGAACAGTTTGGCAGTTAGAACTTTTCAGAAGCCAAGGTCACTGTGGGAGTGTAGGCCACCCATGGGCGTGGGGGGAGTGGCTAGGGAGTAGGGGAAGGTGGAAGGATTGAAGGATGCTAGACACACCTGGCTTGCACGGCTGTTTCCCCCAGGACTTCTGATTATACAGATTCTCCACCCTTTCCCAACCAATTCATCTTGAAGGCAGCCTTTGTCATAACTGTCTTAATCAAAATAAGTTTGATTGTAAGTATAAAAGCCCAATTCAAACTTACGTATGCTGGGGGAGGGGTGATGATTATTGGATGGATATAAGAAAAGTGTACCTGGACTTCTTGGGAAACTGTAGCTATTCCCCACTCATTCACTCTGTCTCTCTGTCTCTGTCTCTCTCTGAGGGCTGGTGGCTTCTTGAGCTAATTCCCCATGAAGTATGGTCCACTACCCACTATGTGACTACAAGGTGGGATGGGCATGGCAGGCGTGTAAGTCATCAAGCTTCTACTGAGGCAATGAATGCTGAAAATTTCTCTTCAGATCATTAAAAATATCCAAAAATGCCTTATTATTTCTATTTTAAATCTTAGATAATTACATTTAAATTTGGATTAATGGGTAGATTGGGGAATGAAGTATTCTGACTCATTTTCTGATAAAACCTTTGTGATACCAGAAAATGCTTTTATTAAAAAAAAAAAACCAACAACAACAAAACTTCACTGGATGGTATTTCTAAAAGGTTTACTTTGCTCTCTTTATAAGATCATGACAATATTTGCTCCTTCTTGTTAACGTGTGAGTTTAAATAGCAGTTCCTATGGAAGAGATCCCAAGGGGAAATGGAAATAGTACTGCATTTAGGGGGTCCAAACACCTCCCTCCATCCCCACTGTATCAACAGGGACCCTCAGGCACATCATGAGCCTCTCTGAGCCCAACTTCCCTCATATGAGAAACAGAAGATGGAGGTGGTAATATTTGTCGTTTCTTTTTATCTCAGGGGTAATTATTTTAAATTTACATGTGAAATTAATTAGTAAATTAAAAGCATAAATTATTATTTCTGTCTTTGGCATATCGGACTTGCTCTATAAACATTGGCTGAGTGACTTCTATGTGAACAATCTCCATGTATGAGGTATAGGAAATTGGCTGAATCTGGCCAAGTCCCAGATCATATTCTGAAAAATTATTAGTTTTTAAAAATATACTAAATTCCTCATAGGAACTAGCTCTATTAGCTTTTCCTTTCATAAAGTGAGATGTAGGGCACCTCATACCTGTCAGAACAGCCAGAATAAAAAAGACAAGAAATAACAAGTGTTGGCGAGGATGTGGAGAAAAAGGAACCTTTGTGCACTGTTACCCTTGCACTGTTGATGCAATGGGAACTGACGCAGCCACTGTGGAGACAGTATGGAGGTCCTCAAAGAATTAAAAATAGAAATGCCAGGCGCCTGGGTGGCTCAGTGGGTTAAAGCCTCTGCCTTCAGCTCAGGTCATGATCCCAGGGTCCTGGGATGGAGCCCTGCATCCATCGGGCTCTCTTCTCAGCAGGGAGCCTGCTTCCCTTCCTCTCTCTCTGCCTGCTTGTGATCTCGGTCTGTCAAATAAATAAATAAAACCTTAAAAAAAAAAAAAAAAGAAATGCCATATGATCCAGTAGTTCCAATCCTGGGTTTTTACCCAAAGAAAAAGAAAATACTCATTTGAAAAGATACGTGCACCCCTAGGTTCACTGCAGCATTATTTACAATGGTTAAGATATGGAAGCAACCCTAGTGTCTATTGACAGATGAAAGGAGAGAGAAGATGTGGTGTGTATATACAATGGAATATTATTCAGCCATAAAAGAGAATGAGATCTTTTGTGACAACATGGATGGACCTTGAGGGTCTAACGCTAAGTGAAATAAATCAGGCAGAGAAAGACAAAAATACCATATGATTTCATTTATGTATAGAATCTAAAAAACAAAACAAATGAATAAACAAACAAAAACAGAATCAGACCCATGAATACAGAGAACATACTAATGATTGAGGAGAGGGGTGGGGGGGGATGGGCAAAATAGGTGAAGAGAGTGGGAGATACAGGCCCCCAGTTATGGAATGAATAAGTCCCATGGTTAAAAGGTACAGCACAGGGAATATGTATATATATATATTATAATTATTGTATATATTATATATAATTACATACATATTATATATTACAATATCAATGATATTGTAATAGCATTTTATGGTGACTGATGGTAGCTACACTTGTGGTGGCTACACTTGTGGTGAGCATAGTGTGAACATAGTGGTGATGTTCCCTGAAACTAAGGTAACATTGTGTGTCAACTATATTCACATTAAAAAAAAAAGCAAGATGTAAAAAAAAAATCAGATGAATTGCAGGTTCTATTCACCGAATTCAGGATCAACCGAACTGCTACGGTACAAGAAAGTCATTAATAATGTATTTTGAAAGCTTATCCAACAAGTATTAACCAAGGATCCTGTGAATATATTGTTGAACAGAAACAGACAAGAACCCTGCCCTCATGGAGCTGATGATGTGGTACTCAACACACACACACACACACACACACACACACACACACACACACCCCGCACTGGGGAGATACTCTACCTCACCCAGCCAGTTTTCTCAGTCCCTGCAAAGGTTACTTCTGACCAAGGCCTAGGACAAAGTGGAGGAAACAGATCAAACACCAAGGTCCAGTGGACCAGCAGAGGACTGGGGCCTGAACGTAAATCCCAAATAAAGATTTTTAGATTACTACCCTTAGCTAGGGATGGGAGGGGGGAGACTTTTTTCCACTGGGGCTGGAACACCCTCAAGTGACTCTGTATATAACAGTATCCAAGTGTCATGTCTTGGCTTAACTTCAATTCGACAATGGCCAACACTTCTTGAGAGCCTCTCAGAGGTCAGGCACTGTGCTGGACCCTTTCCATGTTGTCTTTAATCCTCATACCCCTCTAGCTGGGTAGATACTATGATCATACTCAATTTGCTTATGAGGACAGAGACAAGGTCATAATAGTTGGTTTCTATCTTGCTTGAGTGCCTTCCCTCTTCCTGCCAAACCACACAAGGTCTTTACTCCCTTCTAAACAGAATAGTGGGAACCTTGTGTTTCTATGCTTTGCCACAATGAAGAAAAAGTACACACTTTTCAACATATAAAAGGATAATGGTAACAACAGCCAATATTTTTAAAAAAGATTTTATTTATTTATTTGACAGACAGAGATCACAAGCAGGCAGAGAGGCAGGCAGAGAGAGAGGAGGAAGCCAACTCCCCGCAGAGCAGAGAGCCCCATGCGGGGCTCGATCCCAGGACCCTGGGATCATGACCTGAGCTGAAGGCAGAGGCTTTAACCCACTGAGCCACCCAGGCTCAGTGGGTTAATATTGGCCCCAACAACAGCCAATATTAATTAAACAATTGCAATGTGTCAGATGGGATTCTGAGCTTTTTATGTGTATTAATTAATTTAATCCTCACAAACCTATGTTATGTAATGTTATTTATCTGTTATGTTATAGATGAGCAATTGAGACACAGAGAGGTTAATAATCTGTCCAAGGAGACTCAGCTTGTGTATGGCAGAGGCAGAGTTTGGACCCAAGTTTTCTGGGTCCAGACCTTACGTTATGTCATTTCATCCAAAAACAACACACTATTTTCAACATCTTTTGCAGTTTTCTTACGTTGGTGAAATAAACATCACAAGCATGGGAGGGAATCCCCTGCCCCTACCCCAACACCCATGAGCAGAAGACCCAATCCCATCCATAGTCTGCTGAATGCTTCCTGCCATCACTCTGTCCCTCTATCATTGTGCAGTATACAGCCTATGTAACTGCAGCAGCCCTGAGTTCCATCCATCATGAAATGACACATGACACCGAAAAGAAAAAAAAGTGCACCATGTTTTCGAAATCTGAGCTTTCTCTCTAATTTATGCTCCCAAATGCCTAACATTTCCCGTAGATATGAGAATTCTCTCAAAGAATTGAAGAAACATAGGAGCATTTTCTTTACCAGCTCAGGAAAGTGACTGAAAAGTCAAAACTAAAATTTACAAAAGATATCAGGCATTGGATCCTCACTCCCACTGACAGACTATTTGAGTAAATTGGACAGTGGTATCACAGATAGGGAACCAACCTTGCTGTCTCACCTTGGGGCAAAGGCGGAGGCAGAAGACAGCAGGAAATGTTGGGGCATCCTAGTGAATTCTAGCCTCATCCCACTAAAAATACTCTCCCACTTTCTGTATTACAGAGACACACATGAGAGATCTCTGAAGCAGGCTGATACCCTCAGATATAAACCATTTAGGATGCTTGATAACTACTAATTAAATGAATTAGGTACATAATATATAATTACTAGTGCTGTATATTCCCCTGTCTTTGCTGCACCGCAGGAAAAAGTTTCCACGGCACTTGGTTTGTATAAGCAAAAGCCAAAATTAAATTAAGAGGTCACACGCCAGTAGCAAAGACAAAATCAGGAAAACATTTTCTAATCAGAAACTGCAAAGAAATTGGGGCTTTTATATAATAGCGAAATTAGGGTTTGGATGGTGGTATTCTTTCAACCAACTTTTCACAAATATTTTCTGGAACAGGCCCAAGGACTGAATCCTAATTTAGCCCATTCTTGTTCAGATGTAATTGAATTCACTTGTTTAGGTTTCTGCCTCCCCCACCTTCCATCCAGTGGCAAGAGGAGTTCTGCTTAGCTCTCTCACGAGGCAAGGCACCGGTGAGTCTGTAGACCCTATTTAGAGGAAAGTCCTCTAGGGATAGGAACTTCCTCTTTCCTTCCTCCACAGCTACTCTCTTCCCCCAAAAGGAAATCCCTCTCTACGTTTTGGCCCCTTGGTACCACTTACCAGTTTCCCCCTCTGCTGCCCTTTACCTCCCAGCCCCCAAAGTTACTCTCCTCCAGAACAAACGACTCCATCAGCTGGGAGGAGTTCATTTGAAAAATATCCTCTAGGAGGGGTCCACTGCACAAAAATATTCAGGTCTAGAATCCTTGACTGAAGTCCCTTATGGTTGCAAGAGCTGACACTGAGCTGAGGCAAGGCGCATTCCTTGTGACTGAGGGGTTCCTGCATCAGCAAAAGAGGAAAGATAGCTTTTGTTGTTATTCGGGGTGGGGCCGGTGAGAGGATTTAGCTGTATATCCATCAGGCTGGAGCAACAAGTCGCTAAGGACCTAAGGACACATTGGTGCCCATGTTAGCTCCCATGACTGCAGGCCCCTGGTTTGGCATACACTTAGGCCGCAGACAGGAAAGCCATCTCCACGGGGAGGACATGACTTGCCAAATGATCCCCACCACCCGCCTGCACTACCCCTTTATGCTCCTGGAGTTCTCCCTGGCAGGTTGGCTGCTTGACTTGGCTTCAGAGCTTTACAAACATTGGCTTCTACGCCTACTCCTCCAGATTCAGAAGCGTTCAGATGAAGGCACAACAGGTAGAGGTAAGAAGCCCGTGTCTCTCTTTCTGTTCTTAAATGCAAATTCAGGGGCAGGTTTTTTTTTTTTTTTTTAAATTTTAAATTTAATACTTAAGACCTCCCCTTTCCTCTTTGGAGACTCTTTTCCCACTATGTCTAGCAGAGGCTAACTCTGATGGTTTGGAACACACACACACACTCACACTCACACATAAGCAGGCACACCCCAGCATGCAGGCGATCTCTGCTCTCACACTCACATCTCATCCCCAAGGCTGTGTGGGCCTCCGGGATAAGAACTCCACAGTATGTGGGCAGTAGAGTGTGGTGAGCACCCAGGGGCTGGTGGGCCCCGTCTGCTCTTACCACCAGTGGTTCTTGGGCCTGAATTAGCAGGAATGAGAGTCTGCGTGATTTCTGCCATGGCATCCCAGAATCCAGCTGCCTCCATCTCCAAGGGCAGCCTTCTACATGCAACAAGGGAATTCAGGCTTCACACCCCTGGGGGAAGATGTGGAAGCCGTTGGGTTCTGAGCCAACTGCTGCGAGTCAGAGGAGTTCTCCTGGGATCTTGCTCCTGGACCACCTTTTGTCATCTTAAAGTGGTGCCTACACCCCTGGTCTTGCTCTGGCCCCAGGGTACACACTGATTTTCATTCATTAGTGTCTCTCATCACAATCAAGTTATTCTCATACAAAGGGTATTGGTTAGTCCTCATAACCCATGAAATAAGTAGCATTGTTCCCATTTTACTGATGAAGAAACCAAGGCTTTGGTTTAAGTAATGTGCACCTCAAGGAGGTAAGGCAATTAATACCAGCAAAGACAAGTCTCAGACCTCCTGATTTTCTGTTCTTTGCTTTGCACACCTTAGACAATGGGCAAGTGTGCACTGTATTGCTAGCATGGAACTAGTATCATTTAGGTTCTGTGGAGAATTCAAAGACATCATGACTTGGTCCCTACCTAGCACTTGTAAACTGGTTAGCCAGGATTAAGAGATAAGGAAGGGCTGGATGGAATGCACTTAATGAGTTATTAGTTCATTGACACACTTAGCACAGAGTTCTTTTTTTTTAAATAAAGGTTTTTATTTATTTGACACAGAGATATTATAAGTAGGCAGAGCAGCAGGCAGAGGGAGAGGGAAAAGCAGGCTCCCTGCTGAGCAGGGAGTATGATGCAGAGCTGATCCCAGGACCTTGAGATCATGACCAGAGCTGAAGGCAGCGGTTCAACCCACTGAGCCACCCAGGCGCCCCTAGCAAAGAGTTCTTGAGGATTATGTGCCAGACACTGGGATAGGGGTAGAGGGACACAGAGGAAAAGGACACCATCTCTAATTCTCAAGAAGTTCAATCTAGACAAGGGACCTTCACTACTCAAAACCATTCAGTGCCTTCCCACTGCTTCTGGGGCACAATCCATAAGTCTTGACATGGCCCACGAGGCTCTAGGAGATGTGTGACCTTTGTGTCTCTCTCCAGCCTCACTCTCTTCCACGATGGGCTTCAGAGAGCTCCATCATCAGGCTAAGCCTCCTTCCTTCCTTCCTTGGGATCTTTGCACCCTGGGCTGGCTTCACAGAAGTGTCCTTTGAGCAGGGTCTTGAAGCCTGCCTAGGAGATTTCCAGGCTGAAAGTGATGGGGACTGGTGGAATAGAGGGGATACATAGAGGAATTTGAGTGAGGATGGGACTTAGTGAAGAAGAGAAGCCGGGGAAAGGTTCATAGAAAAAGCAAAGTGTTCTTTGTATGCAACTGATATTCAATAACCATCTGTTGAATGGTGCGGGGCTGGGAAGGCTGGGGATGGGCAGAAAGTGGCAGGATGGGGAGCAGGGCACTGAGAGCAGGAACACATAGGCAAAGACTCAGGCGCTGGGGTTGCCTGAGCTTGAGGCAGGTTGGAGAAGTCCTCTCAGAGCTCATTTGGCGAGCGGGGGTGATTGTATGGGAGAGTGGGTGTTTTATGGGGTGGGATGGGATGAGAGATCTGAACTCTAGCTGCAGCTCAGCTATCTGCTCTGTGACCTTGGACAAGTTAGTTCTCTGGGCCTCAGAATTGGTGAGGAAGATGAAGTAGGTAATCTCTAAACCTCTCCTTTCCAGGTGCATGTGCTCTTAAATTTTCTGGTGATGACAGAGAATTGCAAAAGCCAGGTTGGATGCAGACATTGGAAAAGAGGAGGGAAGCGCAAGAGGATAGAGAGAGCCCAGGCAGAGTGCTGGCCTCAGGGGGGGGTCTGCAGCTTGCTGGGCTGCAGAGAAAGAGGATAAGAGGGGAAGCCAGGGCTGAGCGCCCTGCCAGAGGAGGGGTGTGCGAGGCAGCTGTAGCCTGAGACTCATCACTGTCCCACTAGGACCAGATCAAACCTTGACGGGATTTTCCAAGACAACCCAACTTTTCTTCACTGCTACCCTGATCTCAAGTCTAATGTGGGGGGACTAGGCCCACCCTTGGGGGAGAAGACTGCTGTGGCCAGTAAAACTGAGTGCGGATTCAAAGGAGTAACGAAGGAGGGGAAGAATTGAAGGGGCTTTTTGGACAGTCCAAAGGACAGGACAAGCCCCTCACTGTTTTTTTTTTTTTTCCCTCTAGTGACCCCATTCTGCCCCATGGATGTCACTTTTCTCTCTTTCTCTCCCTCTCTCTCTCCCCCTTCTTTTTTTGGAGGTTTTGGGGAGGGGAAGCAAGCTGAGGGAGGTGGGAAGAGACTTTTTTTCACATGAGTCCTCAGAATTACAGTTCACAAACTATTCAGTAAACTGACCGGCCTCAACCTCCCCTTCAACGGCCTAATCTAAGGGGTGGATCTATGTGTTTTGTTGCTTGTCAGAAACAATCGCTGAGCGGCCCATTACATTTACAGCACGTCGCCCTTTAATTGGTGTAACACGCTGAGGCCTGAAAGGAGGAGAGGCCCACAAAAGCGCCCGTGAATGAGCCTTGACTCACACAAAAACACTCTGCAGAAGTTCAGAGCTGGCCACTAACAAGGAGGTAGGGAGTTAGTTTGAAAAGGGGGTGAAGTTCAGAAATGTGTCACCTTGAGGAGCCTCCCATCAAAGCAATGGTCGCATTGACAAGCTGCAAAGAAAAAAAGTTAAACCTTCAGGGCTGTGGACTTGCCTGCTGGATTTATTCTTTTTAAACTTGAGGAGGGGGCAGGAGAAGAGAGAGTCTTTCTTTTTCTTCTTCTCTTCCCCACCCTTGTCTCTCTGCTCCCTTATTTACTTCAGAGAGCCTTAAAGAAGTCGGTTTGAAAAAACATACCTCCCACCCCCCTGCTAAGATACACTATTAAAAAAATAAATGTATAAAAAGTCAGGCTGAATGCCGCTGCCTTAGGCCGCAGCAGCTGATTTCAACTTCGGTGAGAATGGCGTTTTGTCTCTGCGCTTTCTTCCCCTCCCCCCATTTTCTAAGGCGACTCCCCGCGTCCTAGGGCTGGAAGGCTGTGGCCTACCCCTGGGCACAGTGCGGGCCTGGAGGCTGTGCCCTCTGATTCTGTGAGAGCTACGGCGTCCGTTTGGGTTCCACTATGTCAGAGCGGACTGGTGGGGGCTCTGCCCAAGTGTGTGGGAGTAGGGATCAGAGCCTGCGGACATCCAGCTCTGTGGGGTTCTGCTCTCGGCCATCCTGCCCCCCGTCCAGCGGAGGAGACCCAGCTTTCCCCCTCCTACCGGGAACACCTGGGTAAGATCCTATCTACCCTGGCCCAGCGGGTCTCCACGCTACGGTTTCTGATTGCAAAATAAGGCGTGCCTAAAAGAAGATACTAGCCTGCTCAGGTCCGCGGTGGAGGGAGAGGAACCAGCCCGCACCTTCAGCTCCTCCGCCCCACGGTCACCTACTAGGTCCTTCTCGAGCACTTTCCTCGTTCCTGATGCCCGAATCTATCCAGTGGCCGTGATGGGGCCGACCTCTCTAGACACCTTCCCCAGCACCCTGTCCCTCACGGTCTTCGTGGGGGGAGGGCTCTCTGCCACACCTGCGCGGGGCTGACCACACCTCGTTCGGATCCCGGGTGCGCGCCGGAGCGCTCGGAGGCACCCTACAAGACTTGCCCCCTACCGCCTTTGTCTGGTGACCGGGGACCCCCGCCCCTTGCGCTGCTCCTGTGAACCGGCTGCCCCGTGCGAAGGCGGGGGCGCTTTTCAATGCAGCGCCGCAGCTCCCTCCAGATTTGTAATCCGCCAAAAAGCCGCTGATTGCTGCAATCGTTACTTTTCATTAAAAAAACTTAGAAGCAATTTGGGAGAACCCTTCTCAATGAATACATTTACCCCCGAACGGTCTTTATTCTCCGCCTCCACTTGATGAGTTTCTCTGGCACGAATCCGTTCTTACAGGCACAGAATGGGCAATCCCTTGATCCCCGTCAATTGTCATCCCGAGTCGGGGCCACTTTGACCGCCAATAGTGGGGAAGTCAGAGCTAATCCTCAGAAGGAATCACGGGAAAAGAAAAGCAACAATAACCAAGTCAAGCGTAAAAAATGAAAGAGAAATCTCTATTATCACTCACTACATTTCCCAGCTATGTACTGAAAAAATCAGCTCGCTTGTCATTCGAGTCAGACACCCGCACAAGAATATGGGGTCGTGGTGGGTTGGTAGACTCACACGACGTAAGGAGCGATATTTGAGAGCGAAAGGCCTCTCTTCTGCCTCTGCCAAATCCCCCTCACATCCGCCATAACCATTAAATACAGACTGACTTTATTCTGTATGGGGAGGCCCAGGGGTGGGTGGTGAGGGAGCCCCCAGCTGTGCACAGATACAAAAAGTCCCCGAAGGGGGGGGGCGGGGTGCCGATGCTAAAGAAACGCGCCCTTCGCGGGCACCTCGGATTCTGGCCCCCGCGGGCGCGAGGCCTCGGCGGCCCCGTGCTGGCGCGGGCGCAGGTGCGCGGCGCACGCGCGCGCAGGGTCCGTGGGCCGCCTGCTCCGCGCAGCCCCAGTCCGGGGAGGCAGCGGCGGCCCCCGCGCCGTGGGCAGGGGGCGGGGCGTGAGAGGCCCGCGGAGCTGCGGGAGCAGACGCAGCGAGACCTGGGAGAGTGTGCAAACACTGCCACTTTCCACGCTGACACCTACAATTATCTGACCTAGGCCTTGATTCTTTTATGCCGCAGCCAAGTGAGGGGCAAAGTTAGCTCTAAAGAGGCCGATGTAAAGCGCGATGCCGGGCGGGATTCCAGGCGCTGCCGCGGCCTCTCCGGGAGGGGTTGCCCCAGCAGCGGCGCGCCTCTCTTTCCCTCCCTCCGCGACGAGGAACTTTGAGAGCTGGGACTGCCCCAGAGCGCGTGGATTTGGGATCGACAGCCCGAGTCTCCCGCAGCACTGGAGTGGGAGGCCCGCAGAGGACATGAATGCCAAACTACCTTGGGCCGAAAACCGACTGTGGCCTGGGTGTGAACGCGCAGTCGTTGCTCGTCCAGCGGCCTCTCTGCGTCCACTTCTCTTATTACGTTACAAAACCTATCTTGGGGTGCCTTTTTGTCTAGTTTCATTTCCCACGGGTGGGTCGATGATCGCACCTCATCGCACGAGGGCCGGTGAGGGAGGGCCAAGTGCGGCATGAAGGCGTGTTCTCTCCTCGCCTCCAAGGGGCCTCAGAGGCGCCCCTATCTCGGGTGATTACTGCTCCTGCCCCTGCCTCACGCCCATCTGCCTGAGCGCCCAGCTCCCACTTTATCCCTGGGCATCCAAACCACTGAAGCCTGTTGCGCTTTTCTCTCTGGGGGAACCTCTCCAGGGTGTCACTCCCCCCCACCCCCTTTGTGTCACACACACATTACACACTATATACACAATATCACATATGTACACATGACACACACTGCATACGGGACGTTCTCACTTGTGTAGGAACATGCTGGAAAAAACGTTCACACCCCAACAAGCTTCTGGAACACATTCACATTTACACAAGACCTGGACTCACCTGCATACACATAATCACACAGACATGCACACATGCCTGAACATCCAGGCACACAACGCACATGCACGCACTCCCCATTGCTCTCACAGTGTGCAACACGCACCCTTGGGCGCCCACAGACTGGCTCCGTCTGGTATGGTGGGTCAAGCAGGGGAGACTAGAGTTAGCCATCCGGGTGGCGGTCACCGACTTTGGTCCTGACACCCGGAGCCTCCTTTGGGGATCCTTGTCCAGGCAAATGTCCCGAGCTTCCCGCTGGGTCTGTGTTCTGGACCTTTGTTTCGGACCACCCCTCACCTCGTGGGCGCTGCACCAGAGCTGGAGCTTCCTCAGGCCACCATTCCAGCCAGGCTGCAGCCCGTGGCAAAGACTAGGCAACCCGACTTGCTCACTGTGTACCCACTCGCCCAACTGCCTCCTCAAAGGAGAGGACAAGCTACGGGCCAGGGCCGGCGAGGGGGTTGGGTAGTGGGATGGGCAGCGAAGGAGAGGATCTGACTGACCCTTATCCCCACCCTGATCTGGCAGCCCAGACGGTGGTGTGCAGAGCCGGGGTGATAATAGCCATCTATAACCAGTGAGAGCATTCTGCCCTGCCCCAGATTTACATAAACGTGGATCTCTGCTTGGTCCGCGATCTGGAAAGGGTGCTTGTAGAGAGGGCGACATTCTGCAATCCTAATTAGTGATTTTTGTCCCCTTGTTACTGGGCTCAGCATCTCATGCAAATGAACTCTTCATTTCAGCCACATTACCCCAGCTCCAGAATTAACTGACTCTTATCTTTAATGATATGCTGCTGAAGTTCTCCAAGCCCGGCTAGCTTTTTATCTTGATTACGCTAATCAATAAGAAATGATAGAGTAGAATTATAAACTCTATTGGCTTTTAAATGTTGCCGACAAGCCCTCTAGATGCCATTCCGGTTCATTGTTATTTATTAAAATGATCCTCAGCCTAACAGCGACTGCAAATAGAGAGGCAAACGAGAATTAGCCTTGGGACTCATCCCACTCTGCTGCAGACACCTTCGCCCTCCATTCCCCAGGGAAGATTCATCAGTTTGGGGGCTTGAAACAGTGGAAACATTAAAAGGAAAAAAAACGCTAAAAGAAAATTGCTCTTTTGGAGGCACAAAAGAGCCAAAACAAACACCCCAAAACAAAACAAAAATACCCTAGAATGGTGACACCAGATTCCCCACCCCAGCCAGATAGTCTTAAAAGTAGAAGCTTTGAAAAAGGCACCTTGAGCTACAGAGCCTCCTGCTCTAGGAATGAATCAAATCTGTAACATATGTACACACCCTCCACCTCACTGACCCGGGTGCCCATCTCACATACTTTTGCATATCAGTATCTATAGACTTCTATATATGTGTATATATAATTTCAGACAGTGACAACTTGAGAAATGCAGTTTCTCCTGCTTAGTTCTTTCTGTTGGGAGGAAAATGGAACTTGAATCCCTTCTTGTCTGCCCACGATACCTTTCAAGTCTAGCTGGATGGCGGGTGGTTGTTGGCCCAGTTGTCAAAGCACCTGCAATGGGCAGCTTTGGGTTCCCTAGACGTCCAGCACCAGGTGGGCTGAGACCACCGGAAGCCCATTCCTTCCCCCTCAGGCAGCCCATCGCCCACACCCATCCGAAGTGCAGGACCCCGCGACCCTTGGAGTCACACCTCCCTCACAAGTCCAATTTGTGCAGCACTGTTTCCCAAGAAGCCAACAACAAAAACAACAAAGAGCATAGGGCATTTGGGGCATTTGTTTCTTTCCTTCGGCTCACCGAGAATGTAAAGTCTTTATATGTTGTACGTGAAAAACATCCCTTCTCATCCTGGATCCACGTATCAACCCTCTTCTCACTCCCATCCTCTGCTCTAAGTTTGGTTCTGGGTGGTGTGGGAGCTTTCTGGGCGCTCCAAGAGGGCCACCGGCCATAGTCACTCATCAGAATCAAGCATATCATGTACTGATATACTAACTTTCATTTAGATCCAGTAAAAACGTATTAGGAGCCTATTCTGCTTTAGGCACTTTGTCAGAAGCCCGACCCCAGCTGTGAGGCGTGGGGAACGTTTCCCTAGCTCACTTGGCCCTCCGCTCCCTCAGCGCTTTGGTTGGGTTCTCAAGATTCGTGGCATTCAAAGCTCCAAAGGCGCTCAAGCCAGAGACACACACACGCCAACACACGCGCGCCACAACTCGGCCTGCCTTGCCCAGCAAAACCTGCGGGGCGCTCCGTGACTGGATGCGTTTACGCATAGCCCTACTCGCCCACCGCTAGGCAACCGGTCCCCAAACAGCCGCGAGGCCCCTCCAACCCTTGGAGCTGCGAATTCTGTCTTTTTTCTCCCCGCCCTTCACCCCCAACACAGTCCCCCCCGCGCGGCGTGGCGCTCTGACCCCGCCAGGAGGGGAAGCTTCGCAGACCGTCTGGAAAAGGCGCACCCAGCCGCTGAGCCGGGAAGCAGCAACGGCAACCGCGGGCGCACCGGTGTGGGGCTGCGCGTGGGGAGCGAAAGGGGCTGCATCACAAACTGAAGTCCGCCAAGGCCGCGGTGGATCCATGGAAGAAGTTGGAAATCGCAGGCAGGCTTTTTTTTTTTTTTTTAATGACACATGGGGGAAGGGCTGAATGTATCAAAATCATGTAAAATTTCTGTTCTTAGCAACATCCTTGTTATTAGGAATGATGACTAAACCGCCAGGATTATTCTGGACTGTAAGTTATCAAGAGCCCACTAATTTCACATTAAAGCCCATTGACTGCAACGTCGTGATTGAAGGGTTTTTAACAATTAACATAATCAGAAAATGAGCTGAGATAATTTTTATTCAACTCATTACTTTTTAATCATGTATTTCTTTTAATTAATATCTTCTCCGTGAACATAACACAAAGCGGAGCCCCAGTGCTGGCCCAAGCCAGCCTTCGGGACTGAATTTGACACAGCTAAACATTTCACCAGCCGCATTCATTGTATCTCTATTGTGGTGTGGGTGAAACAGAAAAATTTTGTCCAAAAGTCACCATGTTGTTTTGAAACACAATTTAAGGGGTGGGGGTGGGGGTGGGGGAGAGCGGGGAGCAAACAGCCATTCGTTTTTAATTCGACTTGACTTTTATATTTGGGCGTCTCTCGTGGTTTGCAGCCAGAGGGATACAAATCCGAAGGAAGAAACAAGAGGAAGAAGAAGAAGAAAAGGCTTTTGGAAATGAATGTCCCATCCTGGGTTCAAAGAGAAAGGGGCTTGGGCGGCTCATGCCTACTACCCAGGCCAACTGGGGAGACGTTAGAAGGCACAGAGGTTGCCGGCAGCACGCCTCCCCTTGGCCGCCAAGTGTCAGTCCCGGCGAAGGGGCGCTCAGACCCCAGTCCCTATGTCCCTCCGCCACGGTCTTCCCCCGCCACACGCTGAGCTCAGACCCACAGGGGACTAAGTCCCTCCGCTCCTTTGGCCCAACGGGAAGTGGGCGGTGACCTGCGGGCCTTTTTTTGGCCAGGATCCCACCGTAGCCACCGTGCGCACAGGCCAGGCGGACTTGGTGCCTGACCCCACCTTGTCCCCCAATACTTCCTGGTATTCCCAACCCTAGAGACTTGATCCAACTCAAATGCCTCAAACGGGACGGAGAAAGGGCATTTTTGGTGGTGGAGAGGACTACGGCCTCCCCTAAGCGAGCTCGCTCCTTACTAGAGGAAGTGCGACCCAGGGGCACATCTTGCCTGTAGCCTGATTTCGGTGCCTCCAACATCTCCGAAAGAAGGGGACTGTTTTTGGATTAAGATCTCTCGCGCTGTAGGAGCCGCATCAGCTTCAGAAAAAAAGAAACAAAGCCGACCCCTGGTGGAAGAAAATGAAAGTTTAAGAATAAATATAAGAAAGGTTTGGGAGAGCCTCGTGCCCAACTGGAGAGGGAGAGAGAGGGAGAAGGATGAGAGAGAGGGTGACAAAGGATATATAGGAAAAGGAATATCAGAAGAGGCAGAAAACAGGAGAGATCACATAGCAGCAGGCGGAATTCAGATGGAGAGAGCTGGGAAGGATGATACTCAGAGGGCAGATCCTTTTGAGCCCCTCAGTCAAGTATGCATCCTCAGTGCTGGTGGCCTGGGCAGTGTCAGGGGGCATGCGGGGGTGGGGGTGGAGTGTGTGTGGGGGAGATGGTGGCCTGGCTTCTCTCTCTCTCTCTCAAAGTAGCTCTAGGCCTAACGTGGGGCTTGAACTCAACCTCAAGATCAAGAGTCCCATGCTCTACCAACTGAGCCAGCCAGGTGTCCCTCTTCTCTTTCAGTAGAGGTTTCATGTTCTGTGGCTACAGAAGGCAGATGGAGGGTTTCTGTTGGACACTGGCAGCCACTGCCTGCCTGCCCCAGAGAGCATTCAGGTTCCAGAATCTTCCTTCTCTTTCCTCTAAACAAACCTGTCTCCCATCATCCCAACCTTTCAGCATTAGCAAGGTGATCGTATCTAAGGCAAAAACCTAACTTATCAAGGAGGAAAACAGCTTAGAATGCAAGATCCACTCCTCTCTGATATTTATTTGTTCCCGAATTTTAATGGGGAACATCTGGGGCACAAGGTTTGTGCCAAGGGATGGTGGTATTTCAGGCACTAGAGCAAAAGTGGAGAGAGAACTACTGTTCTGAAGCCTATGCTGACGTCCAGGGCAAAAAACAGTTAAAAATGAAAGAAGAAAGAAAAGACACCAAAGATAAAGATCTCCCAGATGAGCAAGTCACTGTTTACTTGGAGTGAGCACTCTAGGTTAATCAAGGATGTGCAAAGGGTGGCATTTGTGTCTTTGAGCTCTTTTTGTAAGCCTTTCTTGAATCCACTGTCAAGATGTGCTTCCATATTACTCCCTCCTCATCTTTCTACCTTACCTTCCATACGCTTCTAAATGTTCTGATATCATACAGGGATTTCTTTCACACACCCTATCTGTCCTACACCTAGGACATGCCAGAATCATTTTCTTCTCCCCAACCTCCACCACCATCTATTGATCTAGAACTTTTCCCTGGGTGAGTTTTCAGGAAATTTGCTGAATTGTTGACAATCCTATGAGAGTCAAATTTTGGGCTTATAAACCATGTCTAGAAGGAGGATGGTTCTGGGCTCGTCTTTCTGGAATCTAGTGTGAACAGATTCACAGCACTCCTTGGCAACTGAGAACAACCCTTGCTAAGGAGCGTGATGAGGATATTATTGGAGGCTATGTCTGAGTATATAACAGGAAGGAAAACCCATATGCTGTGTTTGTGACTCTCTAATGAAAGTGTCAAACAGTGGAGGGAGGGCAGACAGGCAGAGAGCTCAGTTGTTCTGAAATCTGCTTTGAGAGCAGCAGGTCAGAAGGATCAGTTGGGTGTCCTGGATGGAGGGTAGTCTCTCCTGACAGAAACGAATGAAATAGTTGTTGCACATCTGTGGGAAATACTAGTAAGATGTGAATCCATGTTCCAGTGAGAATAGGTAGTACTATGTCCCACAATTTTTGTCAGTGACAGTTTATACTTCTTTTGGAGTTTCTCCACTTTGCCTTCTGGCTCCAGTAGAGCCTTCACCCAAATCTGATCCAAATGATAACATCAGCTTGAAACGAGGGATCCCAAGTCAACCAAGGGAGCCCTGGCAAATGAATCATAATTCCTGTGGCCCCTGTCCGAGCCAGAGGCAGAGCTGTGGTGACCCGACTTTGGCACAGGGCATTCTCCCCAGACCACCCCATCTCATCTTTAAAGCTTTCATGAACTCTCAGCTGTGTCCTCTTCAGTCTTTCCTGTTTATCAGAGTATCATGACCCACACGGTTCATCTTAGTATTGTAACCAATGTCCTGAAAACAGCTGGAATGTCTCATGGCTGCCTAGCCAATTTCAATTTGGACCAAGTCTAAATGGTATAAAGCAAATAGAAGAATGTACAATTATTAAAGCGTTTTAAGTTTTGGGTTAGCCAAACTGCACAATTCAGGTCAGAATATACTTGTAAAGACTAAATTATCTGAATTGTGTACCCTATTCTCTGCCATCACATGATTATATGATTTTGCTTTACTTTGTGTTCTGTAGACACAAGCTTGCTCTTTAGAAGAAGCTTCTTGGGCATTCTCGGGGTTTGTGAAGAAAGAGCTTAGTGCTTTGAATGGTTTGTTGGGACTCCATCATCCCTTTGGTGCAAATTTGAAAATTTACTTATACTATGTATTTTTTTGAGAGGGATGGAGGGAGGGGAAGAAAGGGAAAGAGAGGGAGGGGAGAGAGAGAGAGAGAGAAATAGAAGGAAAGAGAGAAGGGGTGAGGGGCAGAGGGAGAGAGAGAATCTTAAGCAGGCTCCACACTCAGCACAGAGCCTGAGGTGGGGCTCGATCTCACAACCCAGAGACTGTGATCTGAGATCAAGAGTTGGGCATTTAACCGACTGAGCCAAATAGGAACCCCTATGTTATATCTAAATAAAAAGAAAAATGAATACAAATTAGCATTTGGTGGAAAATACCAAGCCTGAATAAATCACATTCTATATCAGGTCATACTTTTTTAATAGCTTTTATTGTGAAATTTTACCACTGTATACCAATGTCCAGTATAATAATCCTCCATTAATCCATCATCTAACTCCAATAAGCATCACATTTTGCCTTCTTGTTTCCTATCTCTCTCTTGGTTTGGCTAGGATATTTTAAAGTGTGTCCTAGGCATTAAATATCATTTTATCCCTAAATACTTCATTATACATCTCAAAGATGACATTGCATAGTCACAATGGCAATGTCACACCTAATGGAAAACAATTCTCTAATATAACATCTAGTCCATATTAAAATTTCTCTAATTGTCTTTTTTTTTTTTTTTACAGTTAATGTGTTTGAATCAGGATCCAAATAAGATACACTTGTATTTGGTTGTACAGCTCTTAAATCTCTCTCTCTTTTTTTTGGGGGGGGGTATGGCTCTTAAATCTTAAAAAAAATTGTTTTTGTTATTGCTTTTAAGTCTCTTAAGATCTTCTACTATAGTCTCTCTTTTCTTTCCCTCTTTCTTTTTACATGTTGTCCTGAGGAATGTTCCACATGCTGGATTTGCTTGTTTCTTCATGGTATCATTTAGCAGAGATTTCATGTGTCAGTGAGCAGAGATTTGACTTGTTTTTCTTCCTCCTACATTTCCTGAAGACTAGCAGCAAGGTCTAAAGATTTGAATAAATCCAGGTTTTTCTGTGTTGTTTTGTATTTTAGGGGCAAGAATACATCAGAGGTAATTTTCATATTGCACCAAACCAGGAGGTTCACAATATCTTGTCCTGTTTTGGGTGAAACTCAGAATGATTAATCAGTGGGTACATATGATGTCAGCCCACTTCTTCATTATAAAGTTCCCATCACCCCCTGACCATTGTTTGAATCAGGTATTTCTTTAGGAGATAACATATCATCCTTTTCAAAGCAGATCTTCATTAATATTTCTTTTTACCAGTGACACTTAATTGTGTAGAAGAGTAATAGAGAAGTCACGCAGGGGATCACACAGTGACTTGGGGCCAATGCGTAACCGAAATTCAAGTCTGCTGAATTTCTTGAGTTCAAATTCCTTTCTATGGCAGGAAACATGATAGGTGATAATGCTTCCTGGTACCTTGCCATTTGGAATCCAAAGGAATATTGTAAAACAGAGCTCAAAGGGTTCAAAGTCTTTTGACTTAAAAATCTTAATTGAGAATGAATCAGTTTGGGTTTCTTTGGTCTGGATACCAGATATAAAATTTTTGATTTGCTTGGTTACAAACATCTAAAAGTCCAAACCATCTTCATTTTTAAAAAATTTTTTTACTTTTTCAGTAGGCTCCATGCTGAACGTGGGGCTTGAACTCAAGACCCTGAGACTAAGAATCACATGCTTCACCAGTTGAGCCCGCCAGGCGCCCCACATCTTCACCATCTGAGCCAACTTTTCATTTGCATGACTTTGGCCAGATAAACCAAAGAGGACGCTTCTCTCACTCAGGAATATTCTTTTTTTTTTTTTTTTTTAAGATTTTATTTATTCATTATAGAGAGAGCGAGCACAGGCAGACAGAGAGGTAGGCAGAGGCAGAGGGAGAAGCAGGCTCCCTGCTGAGCAAGGAGCCCGATGTGGGACTCGATCCCAGGACGCTGGGATCATGACCTGAGCCGAAGGCAGCCGCTTAACCAACTGAGCCACCCAGGTGTCCCTCACTCAGGAATATTCTAATCCCTAGCACTGGGCTGTTTACAGTAAGGGTTGTGTTCAGTTCAAAGTATCAGAAATGCCAATGTCAGGGGCTTAACCATTAGGATTTCATTTTTCACATAACAAGAAGACCTGAGGTTAGCAGTTGCTGGCTTTGCTTTAGTAGTTTGATGATGACATGCAGATGTTATGTCTTAGTCTTTTCCCTTTGGCCTCAAGATGGCTCCTGCATTTCCAGTCTTCATGTCTGCATTCAAGGCAGAAGAGGGCTCAAGAAAAGATTTATGTCAGCCACATCTATCGATAAGGAAAACATGTGCTTTATCTGAAGCTCCCTTGCAGTAGTCTCTTGGGTCAGAACTGGGACATTATGGCATCCTGAATGACTAAAGATCTGGGAAAGCAGTATTTGGCTTTCAAACCTCTATAGTATAGATAGCAAAGGAGATGGGGGTTGGGCATAAATGAAATGTTAATCTACCTACACCAGCTCCATCCTTTGCTCTCTCACACATCATCTTCTATACTTTCATAAAACCGAGTTCTTCAGACATTCATTTTGAGGGACAAATGGTAAGGAGTAAGCATGTCCATAAACCCGTTTGACCAGAAGGGATAGTAATCAGACAAAGACTGGCTCCAACTTCCAGGAGGGAATGAGTACCCTGGGTGGTCGCTAATGTTAATGAAGTTGAATTTTACTAATCTGTGAGTTCCACAGTTGGTTTAAGGGTATTAGAGAATATAAAGCTATTAAACTGGGGTTGGAATGAAAGTGAGAAGTAGGGAAAGATCTGCAGGACACAAAATGTGAGCTAGGGTACTATGAGTCAGAAAGCAGCCCTGACATCAGGAGACTTCCACCACAGACAGATTTCTAGTTACCTCTCTCCAAAAATGTCTGCAGCACATGATTTGTCAATGCTTGAAAATTCCTTTAACAGTGGACAAAATCTGTATCACAGTGATAATATTAAAATTCAAATTGTTCTGGAAAGGCAACATTAACTTACAATTTTTCAAAATATTGAGGGCCTCAAGGAAAAATGATGTCTTTCTTATTTAATTTAAATAAAGTCCAGATTCTTCACCTCCAGGGGCCGAGAGTGAGAAATCAATCCTCTTATGTCCTAATAGCATAGCAGAGATCGGGTTAGAACATTAAAAAAGACTTTACTCGGGATGCCTGTGTGGCTCAGTTGGTTAAGGAGCTGCCTTCGGCTCAGGTCATGATCCCAGCGTCCTGGGATCGAGTCCCACACCAGGCTCCTTGCTCGGCAGGGAGCCTGCTTCTCCCTCTGCCTCTGCCTGCCACTCTGTCTGCCTGTGCTCGTTCTCTCTCTCTCTAACAAATAAATAAATAAAATCTTAAAAAAAAAAAAAAAGACTTTACTCAAGGCTGTATAGCAAAAGGGAAGGTAAAAAGGAAATAAGCACAGTTTCTGAGACACAGCTTACCCCCATGATAAAGACTCATGTCACTGGTCAGAAAACTCAGGAAGAGATCTTTTGAAAGTTATCCTCCCTCCACGTGGTGGATGCCATTTTGACCTCCATGAGCCAAGCATGCACTTAGTGCTATTTAAAGACCCAGGAAGCTACACTGAGAAGAGGGGCTAGGTCTCCCTCCTTAGGTTCTGACCAGAGTCCTAGTTTCCTGTCTGAACTCTCATAATCACTCAAATGAATCATCCCCCACATGATCTCCCTCTTCAGGTGAGAAGTGTATTCATAAGATTGGGCTCTGGCCCTAACCCTTGCAGGCCCCAGCAGGATATTCACATTAGAATAGAAGATATCAGCCCCACAGCACCAACATTCATACATACAGAACTGAGAAACAGAATCATGGCAGGGTGGGGGGTGGTACAGTGGAAACATATGCCCATAGAAGGGCCAGTACTAACTCCTCTGAATGAAGGATTATCTAAAGAAGCAAGGGAGAAATCCAAAATGTGGAAATGAGCAGAAGAATAAGCCTAGGGTCAGAAAAATATAGCTCATGCTTTCCAATGAGGTAGTAAGGAGGGTATCACAATAATGGTCACAGTTACCCCTTCTTCATCAGAGCTCCAGGCCCTCTGCCTCTGAAAGACACCACAGAATATTTCATTTTGCCCCTAGAACTGGTCCTGGGGCCATCCTGAAGTATTGGGCCTTTCCCTCTGATGCACTCTGGCAATGTATCCCATGGCTTCCTGCCAAAGTCTCCACTACTAGCCTCCGTACCAGCTTGGCTGTGCAAGGTCCCTGGTGCCATCCTTAGGACATACTCCTGGCCCATCTGTCACTGGCAAGTCCCTGATGCTGCCTGTAGAGTCACTGATATTTGTGTCTCAGGGGACTCATGCTCTTAACTTCTCAAAGACAGCATAACTTTAAAAACAAAACTACAGGGGCACCTGGGTGGCTCAGTGGGTTAAAGCCTCTGCCTTCGGCTCAGGTCATGATCCCAGGGTCCTGGGATCGAGCCCCACATCGGGCTCTCTGCTTGGCAAGGAGCCTGCTTCCCCCCCTCTCTCTGCCTGCCTCTCTGCCTACTTGTGATCTCTGTCTGTCAAATAAATAAATAAAATATTTAAAAAAAAAAAACAAAAACAAAACTACAGGGCACCTTGGTGGCTCAGTCAGTTGAGCATCTCAGGTCATGATCTCAGGGTCCTGGGATTGAGTCCCTTGTTGGGCTCCCTGCTCCTCAAGGAGTCTGCTTCCCTACCTGTTCCTTCCCCGACTTATTTCTCTTACTCTCTCTCAAATAAATAAATAAAATATTTTAAAAGCCCTTTAAAAACAAAAACTATATCTTTTAGTTTTTTCTGGTTTAGTGCTTGTAGCCCTTTTGCTCTGAAGATGAGGAGTCTAAGGGGCTAGACTAGGCAAGGGAGTCCACTCTAGGCTTCTAAGTATGTTCAAAATAATCCCTCTCGGGACGCCTGGGTGGCTCAGTTGGTTAAGCGGCTGCCTTCGGCTCAGGTCATGATCCCAGCGTACTGGGATCGAGTCCCACATCGGGCTCCTTGCTCGGCAGGGAGCCTGCTTCTCCCTGTGCCTCTGCCTGCCGCTCTGTCTGCCTGTGCTCGCTCTCTCTCTCTCTAACTAATAAATAAATAAAATCTTTAAAAAAAAAAAATCCCTCTCCTGCTCTAAACCTCTAGCAGGCTTCCTCCCTTCCATTACCTCCATGCTGAGACCTCTGCTACGTACATTTTGTCTGCCTCACTACTTTTCTATTTTCCTGCTACCAGGTAGGTCCACCAGAAAAAGTTAATACTAAGCATGACAAATATAGTGGCATATAGGTAAAAACATAAAAGTAAGAAAAAAGTGAAATAATATGAAAATACTCATCAAAACTGTAAGTAACAGCATTCATTTACAATTTTTAAAAAAATCATTGGATCACCGAAAAATTATAGAACAAATAGGACATTATATTTTGAAATTGCCTTAAAATCATTTGACTCTTGTTTGGATAAATAAACTGAGGCTCAGAGGGATCAGATAATTAGAGTCATACAGTTGATGATAGGGATAAATTAAGTAAAACTGGTTACAAAGTAGAATAGATGTATAAGAATTTGCCTATAGCATCAGTTTACATGCTCTGCTTTGAAGAATGTTTGTTAGTCATCTTGGGTTTTAGTTATCAATTATCAATGAAAAACAGTTGAATTCCAGTTTGACTGTTTCCCTCCACCCCAACCCTTAATACATTGGCACAATGTTCTCGGCAGAGTAAAAAAAAAAAAAAAAAAATTCTTTAAAGGTCAAGTAAATGGTAATAACAAATAGAGTGCTTCCAACTTTACTCTAGCAGACAATGCAATTTCAATTCCCTAGCTTATGTGGTTTATATACAACTCTATATAACTTTATCAGATGTCTCTGGAATGTGAGTACTCTATTTGAGACTTTGGAACACAGAGATGGGTATAGCCAAATAATAATCAATGAAGTGGAGATTTCCAGTTATTTGGTTCATTTGAACAGTTAGATAGCTTATCTGGGTAACTGAGAGCTCAAGGTTTGTATTTTCTCATGTTAATTTCTCTAGTTCTCAGCACAGGTGCACAGTGGGTACTTATGCTTAATGATGAGAGTGACAATGAATGTTTATAAAGCATGGTACACTCCATCTAACCTTTTCACACGGAAAGTACTGACAGTTATAAAAGCTTTACTATATGTTGTGTAATCCAGCCTGAATAAAAATAATGACTTGGGATGTTTGGGTGGCTCATTTGGATGAGCATCAACTTTTTTTTTTTTTAAGATTTTATTTATTTATTTGACAGAGAGAGGGAGAGAGGGAACACGAGCAGGGGGAGTGGGAGAGGGAGAAGCAGGCTTCCCACTGAGCAGAGAGCCCAATGCAGGGCTCAATCCCAGGATCCTGGGATTAGGACCTGAGCCGAAGGCAGACGCTTAATGACTGAGCCACCCAGGTGCCCCTGAGTATCCAACTCTTGATTTTGGTTCAGGTCATGATCTCAGGGTCATGAGATCGAGCCGCACTATGATGGGCTCCACGCTCAGTGGGGAGTCTGCTTGAGATTCACTTTCTCCCTTTTCCCCCTGCCTGTATTTTCTCTCTTTCAAATAAATAAAACCTTTAAAATTATTTATTTATTTATTTATTTATTTGAGCGGGGGAGAGAGAGAGAGAGTGAGTAGGAGCAGGGCTGAGGGAGAAAGAGATTCCCTGCTGAGCTGGGATCCTGACCTGAGCCGAAGGCAGATGTTTAACTGACTGAGCCACCCAGGCACCCCAGGACTAGAGCTCTTATAAAAAAGTCCCAAAGAGCTCCCTAGCCCCCTTCACCATGTTAGGATACAAGGAGTCTGTGACTGAGAAGAGGGCCCTCACTTGACCATGCTGGAACCCTAACTGGGACTTCCAGATTTCTGTTGCTGATAAGCTACCCAACCTGTGGTATTTTGTTAGAGCGGCCTGAATGGACTAAGACAGTAAAACAACTTGTTTCTGCATTATCCCTGAGCAATCTCAACAGTGTGTGAAAATATAGCCAAATAATCTTTAGGCCTAGACTTTTGTTTGTTGGGAGATTTCTGATTCTGAGGAAGACAATAATCTTAAAGGCACAGGTAGCTTTCATGGAATAATAGTAACAAACAAGACTCATGAAGGTGGGAACATAGGTCCAGAACTGAGAGTTTATATACAGGGACACTGGATGTTGGATGAGGGCAAGCCTCTCCACATGGGATCCTAGCTACATGACAGTTACATCACAATGTAACAGAAAGGAACTCATGCTCTTTGCTGGTCATTTACTCTCAAAAGGAAGAGAAGAAGAGCTGAGCCAAATATTCTTAGTTCTTAGAAGAATTCAGAATCCTTCTAAAATTTACCAATCAAATAAGTCTCCTTACTTGTCCTGCAGTGCAGTAAGGGTAGACAGAGTTCAGAAGTATTACACTGAGTTCTTTCAACATGGAAGGAAATTTGGGGAGTGGAGAATTTATTTGAAAATAAGAAAAACTGGGGCGCATGGATGGCTCAGTGGGTTGAGCCTCTGCCTTCGGCTCAGGTCATGATCTCAGGGTCCTGGGATCAAGCCCCACATTGGGCTCTCTGCTCAGTGGGAAGCCTGCTTCCTCCTCTCTCTCTGCCTACTTGTGATCTCTCTCTCTGTCAAATAAATAAATAAAATATTTAAAAAAAAGAAAAAAACTGAAAATAAATGAACTAAGCATTCAATTCTAGAAGCTACAAAAATCCATAGGAAGTAGAGTAAAAGGAAGAAATATAAAATCAGAAATTATTATGAAAACAGAAAAATAAAAGAGATGATCAATAACAGCAAATGCAGTTTGTTTGAAAAGACCAATAACATAGACCCACCTTTCACAAAGTAATTGAGAAAATAAGAGAATGGCATTAAATGAACAATACTAGAAATTTTAAAGGGCAACATTACTACAGAAGTTGTAAATATTTAAAAAAATTACTACAGAAGGGGGCGCCTGGGTGGCTCAGTGGGTTAAAGCCTCTGCCTTCAGCTCAGGTCATGATCCCAGGGTCCTGGGATCGAGCCCCGCATCGGGCTTCTGCTCAGCAGGAAGCCTGCTTCCCTTCTTCTCTCTCTGCCTGCCTCTCTGCCTACTTGCGATCTCTGTCAAATAAATAAATAAAATCTTGAAAAAAAAATCAGAATCATTTTATTAATTTTGCTAGTATGTCTGAAAACAGAATAGCCAATTTTCTTGAAAAAAAAAATCACCAACTCATTCAAGAAGAAACAGAAAGACTACCTAGAACAATAACTGTTAAGAAAATTTTATTGGCATGGTACAGTAGCCACTCTGGGAAACAGTATGGAGGTTCCTCAAAAAGTTAAAAATAGATCCAGTAATTGCACAACTAGGTATTTATCCAGAGGATACAAAATACTGATTTGAGCTGTTTATAGCAACACTATCAATAATAGCCAAATTATGGAAAGAGCCCAAATGTCCACTGACTGATGAATGGATAAAGAAGACTTTAGGGTGCCTGGGTGGCTCAGTGGGTTAAGCTGCTGCCTTCGGCTCAGGTTGTGATCCTAGGGTCCTGGGATCGAGTCCCGCATCGGGCTCTCTGCTTCGGCGGGGAGCCTGCTTCCCCCTCTCTCTCTCTGCCTGCCTCTCTGCCTACTAGTGCTCTCTGTCAAATAAATTTTAAAAAATCTTTAAAAAAATAAAAAAGAAGACTTTATACATACCTACATACATATATATCTGTATCTATTATGGAATATTACTTAGCCATCAAAAAGAATGAAATCTTGCCATTTGCAACAACATGGATGGAGCTAGACAGCATTATGCTGAGCGAAATAACTTAGATAAAGATAAATACCATAGGATTTCACTCATATGTGGAATTTTGTTTTAAGATTTTTTTGTTTTTTGAGAGAGAGAGAGAAAATGAGAGAAAGCGAGCATGAGAGGGGGAAGGTCAGAGAGAGAAGCAGACACCCTGCCAAGCAGGGAGCCCGATGCAGGACTCGATCCCGGGACTCCAGGACCATGACCTGAGCTGAAGGCAGTCATTCCACCAACTGAGCCACCCTGGCGCCCTCATATGTGGAATTTAAGAACAAAACAGATAAACACAGGAGTAGGGGAAGAAAAATAAGATAAAAACAGAGAAGGAGGCAAACCATAAGAGACTCTTTTTTTTTTTTTTGGTTAAAGATTTTATTTATTTATTTATTTGTCAGAGAGAGAGAGAGTGAGCACAGTTAGAGTGGCAGGCAGAGGCAGAGGGAGAAGCAGGCTCCCTGCTGAGCAAGGAGCCCAAAGTGGGACTCAATCCCAGGCCGCTGGGATCATGACCTGAGCCGAAGGCAGCTGCTTAACCAACTGAGCCACCCAGGCGTCCCCATAAGAGACTCTTAATAGAGAGAACAAGCTGAGGTTGCTGGAAGGAAGGTGGGTGTGTGGAGAAGGGCTAAATCGGTAATGGGCATTAAGCAGGCCACATGTTGTGATGAGCATTGGGTATTATATTTAAGTGATGAATCACTAAATTCTACTCTTGAAACCAATACTACATTGTATTTTAGCTAACTTGAACTTAAATAAAATCTTGGAAGAAAATAAATAAATAAACATTGGATGAAAAGTACTTTATAGAAGATATGGTTAATAATATCAAAAATAAAAATAATAATTACGTTTAAAAAAAGAAAATTTTATTGGCATAATAAAACTCTTACTGTGGTAAAACTCTTAATAAAAACTCTGGTGTCATGAAAGGTACTAGGCTGTTTTAAAATCATGTACCCAGGATTTGTCTTAATCAGATATGATATGATATGAAGACAGAGAAATTACTGCCATGAAGGAAGAAAGGTTTTTATAATTATAGATCCATTAAAAAGGAAGCATGGCACACCACACAGGTGGACCACACAGGAAAGACCAAGGATAATCAAGAGGCAAAAGGAGCAAAGAGGAAAGCAAGCATGGGCCAGAAGGAATAGATGAGGCAAGGCAGGCAAATTGAGCACATTCAGGATTGCATAGTTTGAATAATTTTTGCAGGCTCTGGGCTTTCAGGGGTAGTCTGTATTGTCCAGTACCAGCCAGTAAAGTGATTTATGGAAGGGGGATAATATCTCTGCAGGCACGTGACAAAAGGAGGGGGTTAAAAAAAAACTCCTGTTTGGTTTGCATATCAAAGACATGTTCAAAGGCAAATTGTTGGTTATCTCTAGGAATTAGCTAATCCTGGTAGGGGCAGTCCCTCCCCAGGTTTGTAGGCCCCAAGATAACTCAGCATCATAAAATACAGAAAATAGAAAACAAGGTTAATGCACAGGCCAGGTCAGTTTTACCAATGAAGAAAGAAAAAGTCTATCTTTATAAATTGTCCTAGAGAATAGAAAAGAGGGAAAACTACCAAACTCTTTCTCTGAGGCTAGACTAACCCAGACACCCCAAGCAGAGAAGAAAACAACATTTTAGGTAATTTCACTTATGAACACAAATGCAAAATATTACATAAAACATTAGAAAAGTAAATATAACATTGTATAAAAATGATCAAATAGGATTTATAAGAAGGCAAAATAACTTTAGAAAACTATTAATTCAATTCACCATACTGAACAATTGAAGAAGAAATACCATGATTACCTCAAAAGATACATATAAAAGCATTTGGTAAAATGCAATCCTCATTCATGGTTTT
Organism: Taxidea taxus jeffersonii; assembly: GCA_003697995.1. Taxonomy (NCBI): domain Eukaryota; kingdom Metazoa; phylum Chordata; class Mammalia; order Carnivora; family Mustelidae; genus Taxidea; species Taxidea taxus. The sequence goes on from RCUC01169545.1 coordinate 144,754, forward strand.
GTTTTGTTTTGTTTTCAGATTTTTCATTGATTAAAACAAGTTTTTTTAGAGGCACCTGGGTGGCTCAATTGGTTAAGCAGCTGCTTTCAGCTCAGGTCATAATCCTAGGATCCTGGGATCAAGCCCCATATCGTCAGGCTCCCTGATCAGTGGGGAGTCTGCTTCTCCCTCTCCCTCTGCTCCCTACTTGTGTCTATCTATCTCAAATAAATTAATAAAATCTTATTATTAATTAATTATTTTTAAGTTTTTATTTAAATTCCAGTTAGTTAACATACAGTGTAATATTAGTTTCAGGTGTACAGTATAGGGATTCAACACTTCCATACAACACCCTGTGCTCATCACAGCAAGTGCGTTCTTTTAGTCCCCATCACTTATTTAACTCATCCTCCCTCCCCTCTCCACTCTGGTAACCATCAGTTTGTTCTCTATAATTGAGAGTCTATTTCTTGGTTTGCCTCTCTCTTTTTTTCCCCTTTGCTCATTTGTTTCTTAAATTCCACGAGTGAAATCATACAGTATTATCTTTCTCTGACTTATTTTACTTCGCATTATACTCTCTAGCTCCATCTATGTTGTTGTAAATGGCAAGATTTCACTCTTTTTGGTGGCTGAGTAATATTTCTGTGTGTGTGTATGTGTGTGTGTGTGCGTGTGCACGCGTACATCTTCTTTATCCACTCATCAGTCAATGGACTCTTGGGCTGTTTCCATAGTTTGGCTATTGTAGATAATGCTGCTATAAACATTGGGATGCATAAATCCTTTTGAATTAGTACTTTTGCATTCATTGCAGAATCATAAGGTAGTTCTGTTTTTAATTTTTTGAGGACCCTCCATACTATTTCCCAGCATGGCTGCACCAGTTTGCATTCTCACCAACAGTGTAAGAGGGTTCCTCTTTCTCCACATCCTCACTAATACCTATTGTTTCTTGTGTTGCTGATTTTAGCTATTCTGACAGGTGTGAGGTGATATATCTCATTGTAGTTTTGATTTGTATCTCCATGATGATCAGTGATGTTGAGCATCTTTTCATGTGTCTGTTGGCCATCTGTATGCCTTCTTTGAGAAAGATATTCATGTCTTCTGCCCATTTTTTAATTGGATTGTTCATTTCTTGTATGTTGAGTTTCATAAGTTCTTTATATATTTTGGATAGTAACCTTTCATCAGATATGTCATTTGCAAATATCTTCTTCCATTCTATAGGTTGCCTTTTAGTTCTGTTGATTGTTTCCTTCACTGTGTAGGAGAAGCTATTTATTTGAATAAATAAATATTCAAGTATTTGAAGTCCCAAAAGTTTATTTTTGCTTCTATTTCCCTTGTCTCAGAACACATATCTAGAAAGAAGTTGCTACGATTGATATCAAAGAGGTTATTGGCTATGTTCTCCTCTAGGATTTTTATGGTTTCATGTCTCCCATCTAGGTCTTTGATCTATTTTGAATTTGAGAGCTTTTCCTCTATGGTTAGGAACAAGACAGTTATGTCCACTCTCACCACTGTTATTTAGCATAGTACTGGAAGTCCTCGCCACAGCAATCAGACAACAAAAGGAAATAAAAGGCATCCAAATTGGCAAAAAAGAAGTAATACTATCACTATTTGCAGATGACGTGATACTATATATAGAAAACCTCAAAGACTCAGCAAAAAAAATTGCTAGAACTGATACACAAATTTAGTAAAGTTGCATGATACAAAATCAACATACAGAAATCTTTGCAGTTATATACACCAATAATGAAACAGCAGAAAGAGAAATCAAGGAATCAATCCCATTTACAACTGCACCAAGAACAGTAAGATACCTAGAAATAAACCTAACCAAAGAGGTGAAAGACCTATACTCTGAAAACTATAAAACACCGATAAAAGAAACTGAAGAAGATACACACACACAAATGGAAAGACATTCCATGCTCATGGACTGGAAGAACAAATATTGTTAAAATGTCCATACTACCCAAAGAAATCTACATATTGAATGCAATCCCTATCAAAATATCAACAGCATTTTTTCACAGAGCTAGAACAAAAATCCTAAAATTTGTATGGAACCACAAAAGATCCTAAATAGTCAAAACACCTTGGAAAAGCAAAGCAAAGTTGGAGGCATTACAATTCTGGACTTCAAGTTATTTTACAAAATCGTAATGATCAAAACAGTATGTATTAGCACGAATACAGAGACACAGAACAATAGAACAGAACAGAAAATCCAGAAATGAACCCACAATTATTGGTCAATGAATCTTCGACAAAACAGGAAAGAATATCCAATGGGAAAAAGAGTCTCTTTAAGAAATGGTGCTGGGGGGACGCCTGGGAGGCTCAGTAGGTTAAGCGGCTGCCTTCAGCTCAGGTCATGATCCCAGCGTCCTGGGATGGAGTCCCGCATCCGGCTCCTTGCTCAGCAGGGAGCCTGCTTCTCTCTCTGCCTCTGCCTGCCACTCTGTCTGCCTGTGCTTGCTCCTGTGCTCTCTCTCTATGTGACAAATAAATAAATAAAATAAAATAAAAAAATAGAAAGAAATGGTGCTGGGAAAACTGGACAGCAACATGCAAAAGAATGAAATTGGATCACTTTCTTACACCATACACAAAAATAAATTCAAAATGGATTAAAGATCTAAATGTGATCCATTCATGAGTTTTAAAAACTTCTCAGCAAAATATTTTCTTTAAAGATTTTATTTATTTGACAGGCACATATCACAAGTAGGCAGAGAGGCAGGCAGAGAGAGAGGAGAAAGCAGGCTCCCCACTGAGCAGAGAGCCCGATGCCAGGCTCAATCCCAGGATCCTGGGATTATGACCTGAGCTGAAGGCAGAGGCCCTAACCCTTTGAGCCACCCAGGCGCCCCTCAGCAAAATATTAATGAAGAGAATTTCCCTAGCCTGATTATTTGATATCTGCTAGAAACAAACAAACACCATGATGAGTGGTGAAACTTCAAAAACATTCCTTTTTTTTTTTTTTAAATAAGTAATTTCCATACCCAATGTGGGGCTCTGACTCATGACCTCCAGATCAAGAGTCACATGTTCTACTGACTAAGCTAGCCAGGTCCCCAAAAACACTCCTTTTAAAGTTAGGAGTAAGGCAATACTAAATACTACCATTCCTACTTTTTAAAAGAAATATTTTATTTATTTATTTGAAATAGAGCGAGAGAGAGCACAAGCTGGGGGACAGAGAAAGAGGGAGAAGCAGGCTTCCCACTGAGCAGGGAGCCTGACAGGGGGCTCAATCCCAGGACCCTGGGATTATAACCTGAGCCAAAGGCAGATGCTCAACCAACTGAGCCATCCAGGTGGCCCCACTAGTACTTTTTTTTTTTAAATATTTATTTATTTATTTAACAGATAGAAATCACAAGTAGGCAGAGAGGCAGGCAGAGAGAGAGAGTGTGGAGGAAGCAGGCTCCCTGGCTGAGCAGAGAGCCCGATGTGGGGCTTGATCCCAGGACCCTGAGATCATGACCCGAGCCGAAGGCAGAGGCTTTAACCCACTGAGCCACCCAGGCGCCCCCCACTAGTACTTTTTAACACTGTATTGGAGATCCTTGACAACCCTCTGAGATTTAAAAAAAAGAAAAAAAGAATAAAAGTTCAAAGACCCCAAATATATCCCTTAGAATTCTTAGTTAAGAGCAACAGATGCTGACTCTGGTTGAGTAAGCAGAAAGAGTTTATTACCAGAATATTTGACAGCTCACAGAATCATTGGGACAGAGAAACTAGGCTCAAGAGTTTCCAGAAATGCCTATACCATACTGTAGGTATGTCTGACAAGGAATCCTTTGCTGCCACCACTGAGGCCTATACATTATTGATAGACCATTATCACTTCTGTTCCTGCAACTTGACTTCAACTGCTACCCCTCTTAACACTGATGTCAGCTCTGCTCCATCACTGCTCTTACTGTCACTGCTGTCACCACTACAATATCAGTAATTGCTTGTTCCTCAGTTGCAAGGAAGGCTGGGAAAGAAGTTTGGAATATTTTAAGCTCCTAAAGAGGGAGCAGTCTTTGTCCTACGACCAGACTCATAAAGTTGGAAATTCCTCAAACACAGAAAGGAGGTTAGATGCTTGGTGGTCAAAACAAAGGATAAATGTCCACTCAGGAAAAGAAAAAATAAAGTGTTATTTGCAGATGCTGTAATAATCTACATGAAAAATCTAAGGTAATTCATAGTCAAACTTGTAAAATTAGTGAAAAGACTTAATTTCCTTGACATAATACTAACACAAAAATCCATGGCATTTCTATAAATCAGCATTATGTAACAATTAAAAAACTAACTGAAAAAGGAGACCATTCACTATTGTAAATATACTATAAGGTACTGGGAATAAATCTAACAAAAGATGTATACATTCTTTTTTTTTTTTTTAAGATTTTATTTATTTATTTGACAGAGAGATCACAAGTAGGCAGAGAGGCAGGCAGAGGGGTTGGGGGTAGCAGGCTCCCCGCTGAGTAGAGAGCCCGATGTGGGGCTCAATCCCAGGACCCTGGGATCATGACCTGAGCTGAAGGCAGAGGCCCTAACCCACTGAGCCACCCAGGTGTCCCGATGTATATGTTCTTTAAGAGAAAACTGTAAAATACTATGAAGAACTTAAGGACTTTTTTTCTTCCCTCTTAATAGAGGTACATGGAACACCTGGGTGGCTCAGTCCTTAAGCCTCTGGCTTTGGCTCAGGTTATGATCCCATAGTCCTGGGATCATGTCCCACACCAGGCTTTCTGTTCAGTGGGAGGCCTGCTACTCCCTCTCCCACTCCCCCTGCTTGTGTTCCTCTCTTGTTATCTCTCTCTCTGTCAAATAAGGATGAGCAATAAATAATGTTGGAACAATTCACTTTCTACATAAAAAAATAAAATTAAGATCTCAACTTTGCAGATAACACAAAAGCAAATTTCAGACAGATTAAAGCTTGAAGTGTAAAAAACCCCAAAACATTTTTTTAAAGGATTTTATTCATTTATTTGACACAGAGTGAGAGCGAGAGTGAGAGCTCGAGCACAAGTAGGGGGAAGAGCAGAAGGAGAGGGAGAAGCAGACTCCCTGCTGAGCAGGAAGACCAATGTGGGGCTGGATCCCAGGATCATGACCTGAGCCAAAGGTAGATGTTTAACCAACTGAGCCAATCAGGCGTCCCATAAAAAAAACAAAACTTTAAAACCATTTGAAGAAAATACAGGGAATATCTTTAGGATAAAAAAAAGTGCCTTTTTTTTTTTTAAGAAAGAGGTAGAGTGGGGAGGGGCAGAGGGAGAGAGAAAGAATCTTTTTTTTTTTTTTTTAATTTATTTGACAGAGAGAGAGAGATCACAAGTAGGCAGGGAGGCAGGCAGAGAGAGAGGGAAGCAGGCTCCCTGCTGAGCAGAGAGCCTGACTCGGGGCTGGATCCCAGGACCCCAGGATCATGACCTGAGCTGAAAGCAGAGGCTTAACCTGCTGAGCCACCCAGGCGCCCCGAGAGAGAAAGAATCTTAAGAAGGCTCCATGCTCCTCACAGAGCCCAGGGCCTGGAGCCTGGAGCCAAGGCTCAATCTCATAACCCTGAGATCATGACCTGAACTGAAATCAAGAGCCGGATGTTTAACCGAGTTACTCAGGCACCCTTAAAATTTCTTAAACTAGACACAAAAAGTACAAATCATAATGGCAAAGAACTGATATTTGACTACATAAGTTTTTTTGTATGACAAAAAACATATAACCAAAGTAATGAAAACATATAATCAATGCAATGAAAAGCACAAACAACTCAATAAAAAGATGGCTGCAGATGTGAACAGAAATTGAAGGGATCAGGAAACCCAAATGACTTATCAACATGTGAAAAGATGCTCAACCTTCCAAGTAATTAGGAAAAAAACAAGTAAAACAATGACAAGATATGGTGTATCACCAATTAAGGGTTGGCATGCAAGTTAGGGAAAGGTAAATCTCTTTAACTACTGGCATAAGTATAAGCAGGTATAATCTCTCACGAAAACAATCTGGAAGTATGTTATAGTATTTTTTTTAAACATATCCTTCTTCTTTTTTTTAAGATTTTATTTATTTATTTGTTAGAGAGAGAGAGAGAGCAGGCACAGGCAGAGTGGCAGGCAGAGGCAGCGGGAGAAGCAGGCTCCCTGCCAAGCAAGGAGCCCGATGTGGGACTCGATCCCAGGACACTGGGATCATGACCTGAGCCAAAGGCAGCTGCTTAACCAACTGAGCCACCCAGGCGTCCCTATCCTTCTTATTTTTTTAAAAAAGATTTTATTTATTTATTTGACAGACAGAGATCACAAGTAGGCAGAGAGGCAGGTAGAGAGAGAGGAGGAAGCGGGCTCCCCAATGAGCAGAGAGCCCGATGGGGAGCTCCATCCCAGGACCCTGGGATCATTACCTGAGCTGAAGGCAGAGGCTTTAACCCACTGAGCCACCCAGGCACCCCTGTTATAATATTTTAACCGACTGAGCCACCCAGGTGTCCCCCCTTTACAATATTTTAAATAACTTCTTAGGCTTATAGAGACTCCTGTATATGTACTCAAAGAGACATGTGCAAAGTTGTTCATTGTCACTTCATTTTTTTTTTAAAGATTTTATTTATTTGACAGAGAAGGAGAGAGAGAGCACAAGCAGGGGGAGCAGCAGAGGGAGAGGGAGAAGCAGGACTCCCAATGAGCAGGGAGCCTGATGCAAGGCTCCCTGGGATCCCAAGACCCTGGGACTCGATCCCAAGACCCTGGGATCATGACCTGAGCCGAAAGCAGAGGCTTAACCATCTGAGCCACACAGGTGCTCTCATTGTCACTTCATTAGTAACCCCAAAACAAACAAAAAAGGAAACAAATGTCCATTAATAGGAAAATGAATGAATAGAATTTTAGGTAAATATGGTAATCCAAAGATTGAGTACTGAATAGTGGTTAAAAGATACTAAATAGACTCTAAACATAACAACATGAATTAATGTCAAAAATACAAAATTGAAGGGCGCCTGGGTGGCTTGCTCGTTAAGTGTCTACCTTGGGCTCAGGTCATGATCCCAGGGTCCTGGGATAGAGCCCTGCATCAGGCTCCCTGCTCAGTGGGAGTCCTGCTTCTCTCTCTCTCCCACTCCTCCTGCTTGTGTTTCCCTTCTTGCTGTGTCTCTCTCTGTCAAATAAATAAAATCTTAAAAAAAAATACCCACAATATTGAGAGAAAAAAGATAATAATATACACATTATGAAATTTTTATAAATTGAAAACATATGAAACATTGTACATTCTTATGTTTATAAAGTGTTCATTTATAGATATTAATAGAAAAGTATAAAATAATTAGCCAGAAAGACACATACTTTGGTAGCCAACCCATAAGATGATCCCCAGTGAATCCTGCCCTTGTATAATCTCCTCCCCTTGAGTATGACCAGGGCTTAGTGATTTGCTTGCAATAAATAGAAGTTATGGTATCGCTTTCAAGATTAGGCATAAAAAAGCTCTGACTTTTCTCTTCTTGGCTCTTGTTCTTCTAGCTCTTATGAAACAAGTTGCACGTTGTGAGTTGCTCTGTGGAAAAGTCCATGTGCCAAGGAACTGAATCCTGCCCACACCCACTGAGAGAACTTGGAAGTGTATTCTGCCTCAGTTGAACCTGTAGACCCAGGTAACACCTTGACTGCAACCTAGTGAGAGATCCTGAGCTAGAGGATCCAGGTAAAGCACAAGGATTCCTGATCCACAGAAATTGTAAGAAAATAAATGTTGTTTTAAGCTGTTAAGTTTTGGGGTAATTTGTTATGCCGCGATAGATACCAATAAAACACATTATGAGGGTCATAGTCTGGATTGGGGAGGGAGTAGGAGGGAATGGGATTAGAGGAAAAATGAAGGGGAATTTAAAAAATACTTTTATAGAAATGACTTTCAGACAATTATCATATGATCTCTCTGATATGAGGAATTTGAGAGGCAAGGCAGGGGGTTGTGGGGAGTAGGGAATGAAAAAATGAAACAAGATGGGATCGGGAGGGAGACAAACCAGAAGAGACTTAATCTCACAAAACAATCTGAGGGTGGTTGGGGGGAGAGGGGAGGGAGAGTGTGGTTGGGTTATGGACATTGGGGAGGGTGTGTGCTATGGTGAGTGCTGTGAAATGTGTAAGCCTGATGATTCACAGACCTGTACCTCTGGGGCAAATAATACATTATATGTGAATTAAAAAAAATGACTTTCAAAAAATATGACAAAATGTTAATAATTGTTAAAATCTGGGTTCTGGGAACATGGGTATTTATTTGGTACATTATCATATATGCTTTTCCATATTTTATTTTTCAAAAAAAAGAGTATGAATTCCCACTCCAGACTATGAGAAAAACCTAGGACCGAGATCTTATCTTCTAGCCCTCTAGATATGAGAAATACATCTTTTGTTTTCAGTTTCATGTAGTTGGAGACTTTCTTGGTATACTCTTCAAGTTATTATTTCATTCGTTCTCTATAGAACTAGTTAAAATGAATTTTAGGGGCACCTGGGTGGCTCAGTGGATTAAGCTTCTGCCTTCAGCTCAGGTCATGATCTTGGGGTCCTGGGATCAAGCCCCACATTGGGATCTCTGCTCAGTGGGAAGCCTGCTTCCTCCTCTCTCTTTGCCTACTTGTGATTTCTCTCTCTCTGTCAAATAAATAAATAAAATCTTTAAAAAAAAAGTGAATTTTAACCAAATGTATGAGGAGTAGGGAATAGGTAGCAAATGTAATAAAAATGATATATCCAATAATTTAAGTTGCTACTTTATCATATGCCAATTTTTAAATATATCCTGAAATATACATTTGACTTATTTATTTATTGTTTGCTTGTTTATTAAAGATTTTTTTTGTTTACTTGAGAGAGAGAGCATGAGAGGGGAGAGGTCAGAGGGAGAAGCAGACTCCCCTCTGAGCAGGGAGCCTGATGTGGGACTCGATCCCATGACTCCAGGATCATGACCTGAGCCGAAGGCAGTTGCGCCTGAGCCACCCAGGAACCCCTGAAATAAACATTTTTGAAATTGATTTATCACAAAGTCAAAAGAAGGAAGGACCAAAAAATGTAAGTAGCCTAATGGTACTTTCAGAATTTTTGCTGAATTGGGGGATAATTGTTACACTTATCTCATTACTCCTTTTTGGTATGTGCTGGGGTAATTTACATTTTCAACTTAACGTGATATAATTTTCGAAAACAAATTAGTTCCTTTTCCACTTTTAATTCTTCTTGTCCATTGAGTCATCATTCCTAAAATCTGGTGCTTTTGAATTTAGAATTCACCAGAATACATTCTGATGACCTACTATAACTAATCATATACATTTAAATCATTTGGGTCTATTAAAAATATTACTTGTGATAATTTAAAAGTTATGAAACCTCAAATGTTAGACTTTAGTTTTAAGGTTCATTTCCACATTTTATTTCTTTTCTTTGGATTAGCCAGCTATTTTATGAAGACATCTTAACTTCCTCTTACATAAAATCCAGTATATCAGTGTTTCTTTCATTTCATAATGAATGGTACAATTAAGATTTAATTAGAAGCACAATAGGAGAGGGCCCCAGGTGGCACAGTTAGTTGTGTGTGGACTCTTACCAGGTCATGATATCAGGGTAGTCGGGTGGTTGGATCGATGCCCTGTGTCAGGCTCCATGCTCATGGGCATGGGGTGGGGGTGGTGTCTGCTTAAAACTCTCTCTCCCTCTTTCTTTGTCCCTCCCACTCCCTAAAATATATAAAAATAAATCCCTGGGGGTGGAAAAAAAAGAAGCACACATACACACACAGGGTACTGAAAGTTACTCTGAATCTGTAAATGAAATGTTACACTTTTAAATTGCTCAGGTGCAACCTAACTCTCTAAAAAGCTGCCTCCTGTAAACTTAGAGAAGGAGAGATGGAGTTCTTTAAAACAGCCTGATTGCTGGGATGCCTGGGTGGTTCAGTTGGTTAAGCCATCTGCCTTCGGCTCAGGTAGTAATCACAGGGTGCTGGGATGGAGTCCTGCATCAGGGTCCTTGCTCAGCAGGGATCCTGCTTCTCCCTCTGCCTGCTTGTGCTAGTTCTCTCTCTCAATCTGACAAACAAATAAATAAAATCTTAAAAAAAAACATGATTGCCTGTTACATTGAATTCCTCCCTTGTTATGTGTTCAAAAAAGCTCATTTTATCTAAAGAAGAATAACTCACAGAAGCTTTAAGAAAGAAAACAGGAGTTTTCACATTTCCTTTACAAAGAACATGCTGTTCATGTATTTAAGGGTTAGAAAATCTTAGTCATTAATGCATGTCCTACCTACTCTTCCCTTTTCATAGCCTTACAAAGAAGCACATTTGAGAAGTGATTAGCCCATCACAAAATATGAATCAATTCTGAACATGTAGCTTTATAATTTATTTATTATAGAAATATAGTTCATATACATTACTTTAGTTTCAGATGTACATCATGATTCAGTAAGTCTATACCTTATGCTATGATCACTGCAAGTGTAGCTACCATCTGTCACCATAAAATGCTATTACAATATCATTGACTTTATTCCCCATGCTGTTACCTTTTAACCCTGTGACTTATTCATTCTGTAACTGGAAGCCTGTATCTCCCACTTCCCTTCATCTATTTTGCCCATCCCACCACCATAATCATCAGTTTGTTCTCTGTATTTATGGGTTTGTTTCTGTGTAGCTTTATATTTATTTATTTATTTAAGATTTTATTTATTTATTTGACAGACAGAGATCACAAGTAGGCAGAGAGAGGGGGGGAAGCAGGTTCCCTGCTGAGCAGAGAGCCCGATGCGGGGCTTGATCCCAGGACCCTGAGATCATGACCTGAGCTGAAGGCAGAGGCTTAACCCACTGAGCCACCCAGGTGCCCTGATATTTAAAACAATGATTTAAAAAACTAATACTTCCTATTAGACTTTGTGTCTTCATTATTGTTTCTAAATTTAACTTTTTTTTTCAAACTTAGATATATCATTTCCAAGACTGAATTTACATTTATTTTTCTGTTTTTCAAATTTAAATTCAATTAATATACAATGTGTTATTAGTTTCAGAAGCAGAGGGACGCCTGGGTGGCTCAGCTGGTTAAGCAGCTGCCTTCGGCTCAGGTCATGATCCCAGCGTCCTGGGATCGAGTCCCACATCGGGCTCCTTGCTCAGCATGGAGCCTGCTTCTCCCTCTCCCTCTGCCTGCCAATCTGTCTGCCTGTGCTCACTCTCTCTGACAAATAAATAAATAAAATCTTAAAAAAAAAAAAAAAAGAAGTAGAGTTCAGTGAGTGACTCGTCAGTCTTATATAACACCAAGTGCTCATTACATCCTATGCCCTCCTTAATGTCCATCACCCAGTTACCCCAAACCCACCACCTCCCCTCCAGCAACGCTCAGTTTGTTTCCTATGATTGAGTCTCTTATGGTTTGTCTCTAGAGGGTACGTTCAAAGATGAAATTGCAGTTGTGGGCTTTTTTATTTGAATTTGGATTTGAACTTGAACAATGTAGGAGTTATACACAGCAAGGGCCAACGCTTGCGCAGTGGAAAATCTGTGTATAACTTTTGACTCCCCCGGCGCTTAGTTACTAATAACCTACTATTAACTGGAAACCTTACCAATAATATAAACAGTTGGTTAACACATATTTTGTATATTATATGTATTATATACTGTATTATTATAATAAAGCTAAAGAAAAAGAAAATGTTATAAAGACAGTCATAAGAGGAAATACATTTACACAATTGTATTGTCTTTATTGAAAAAAATCAAGGTATAATTGGACCTGTACAGTTTAAACCCGAGATGTTCACGGATCTACTGTAAATATTTTTCTGAAGGCAGAACGGAATAGCAACTTGGCGCAGAGATTTGAGCCTTGTTGAGAAAAGTGTTAAGCTGCTCAAAATGACTTACTGACATATCGTGACAGGAAGACGAGTGGCTTTGCTGCAAAGTGGATTTCAGGCAATTATGTGTACAACTACTTAGAGCATGAAAGATTTCTAACAATTTGGACTACAAGTAGAGAATAAGTATCTTAGAAACTTTTTCTATACATCTTCTTCTTTCCATCTGGGTCCAGAGGGCCTACGTGGAAGGAAGAAAGGAAATAACCAAGTGCTTGTGATCATTATGGAGGTGAGGACTTGCAAAAAAGCCTAAATATCCAAGGTCTTGACATTCACAGGATCCAAAATTCATGCTCTAAAGGCAGAACATTTCTGGAAACAACTTATCACCCACAGATCTCTGTCATTAAGCCATTATATTATCCTAATTAATACATCTTCTAATAATGGGCTGGATGATATTTTAAGAGGAAAGCAGAAGGATTTTCCAGAGGTCATTATTTTAGACATTATTTTAGAGATGCCTAGTTATCTCATGTTTATAGATTTCTAGGAGAGTTGACTTTGGTAATCTTGAATTTTGTTTCTCTTTCTATAGTCTTTAGAATACAAACAGAATAACAGTGACCACACATAAATTTATTAAAGTCACATTTCTCCCAGGATGTCATTTATCCAGAATCTATTTAATGAATCATTGTGTGTGTGTGTGTGTGTGTGTGTGTGTGTATCCATCCAGAGCTTAAAATTAGCATGCAATAATAGATTTACTGTCTGCCTTGATACAATTACATTCTAAAACAGAAAATTTTGATGCTTTTTAGGTGTCAAGTTTTTGAAATGTCAGTTAAGTTTGATTTCTTTTAGACTTTATGAAATATTGGAAATAGCTTATGGATCTTTAATTCTTTCCTTATGTACTCTTAGATGTCTACGGATCTCAGGCTGGAACCCACTGGTTTATAGGATAGAAATAACTGAGTGACTATTTGTCCATTCTGGTCATTGCAGGCACTGTAATAACTGAATCTCTGCAAAGCTGATCTGGATAATTAGTATATATTTAAATTTGAAGATGGCTCAAAATCTAGCAATAGATTTGCCATAGTCAATTAAATCTCTTTGTGTGAGAATGAGCTGTATTTATTTTATTAATTATTTTTACTAACATATAATGTGTTATTTGCCCCAGGGGTACAACTGTGTGAATCATCAGGCTTACACATTTCACTCACCATATCACATAACCTCCCCAATGTCCATAACCCAATGAGCTGTATTTTAAGAAATAATACTTATGGTGCTAATGGAAGGGAGTCACTAAAAACCCAGTTGCCTCAAAATTTCTCCTTTAACCCAATCCACCTTTAATACCATCCACTTCCGTTTCTCCAGCATGGACTCCAGTAAGCTACTGTTTTCTGTTTTTTAAATTTTTTTTAAAGGTTTTATTTATTTATTCAAAAGAGAGAGCACAAGCAGGGGGATGGCAGAGGGAGAGGGAGAAGTAGGCTCTTCTGCTGAGCCGGGAGCCTGATCCTGGGCTCAATCCCAGGACCTCAGGATCATGACCTGAGCTCATGAGTGAGCTACCCAGGTGCCCCATCAATAAGCTACTGTTTAATATCAATTTTTCATTAGGAAGAAAGTGAAGGGTCTTGCAAAGAACACCTATTAAGTTTGCCATCCAGCCTCCCCTCTCTGCAAATTCTTCCCTTTCCCCTTTATCTACATGGTCACAGGATAGCCTTCAAACAGCCATGGTTATAAATTACGTCCCCTAACTTTCATGTTAAATACAGTTTGGGTTGGCAGAGACTCAGCCTTGGAAAATTTGGAATTGGGAGTAAGAGATCTTGTCTGTGTTTAAATTGAAATTTTCAGTGCAGGAGATTAAAAAAATGGTGTGTGCAGCCATATTTTCTACCATGAAGACTAGGTTGTTAAAGAGATACATAGAGTGGAACAAAGAAAGTGTCTCATGCATAATTACAGTCCAACCCTGAGAAATGTCCTGGGTTTCATCCTTATGTTTCCACTTTTTGCTTAAGTTAACTTGAATTGGTTTCTGATTCTTGAAGCCAGAAGTGATCCAAGAGATAGACTGTCTTGACTGAAACCTATTGGTTAGTCTTGCAGTCACATTATTGCCTCTATCACATCAACCAGTAGTTATTGTCAAATGCACAAAGAATCCAGTCTCTAAAGATCTAGGAATACAATCAAGGTACCCCAGAAGAGTCAAAATAAGATCCGATAAGTCCAAGATTTATATGCACAAATAAATGTATGTGTGTATATATATATATATACACATATATATTTTTCTTTACTATAAAATCAAGTAATTATTTTTTAACTATTTTACCATCACATGATTTTTTTTTTAGTAATCTCTACACCCAGTGTGGGGCTTGAATTCATAACTCCAAGAGTATAGCCAAATGAGCCAGCCAGGTACCCCTTAGGTAATAGTTTAAATAGCTGTCACCATCTTTAAAATATTAAGAGACTAATAAAAGGGAATAGATAGGCAACTATCTCCCCCACAGTACTCAGAGCTGCAGATTAGTCTCTTTTTATGGGTAATTTCTTTCTTAATTTTGGGGGGAAAAATTACCCTCTCGATAGTTTCATTATTCAAATACAGAAAGGATAGTTTTCCATTCTTCATAAAATACTGGGGTGGACACAGATGGTTAAAACTGAATAATTAAAATTTCAATCAGAACAGGAGAGATAAAATGACTACTTGAATGGAACAGTTGGGCTGAATTAAAATTGGAAGAAAAATAAAATAGGTTACAAAAGAAATAAAGCAAGCAATTTGACATTGCCCAGGTCTTCAAGAAGTATAGTAGAAGGATGATAACAAGTAGTTCTTGCTCCAAATGTTGCCATAGGTGAACTGGAGAACATGTACTTCCTGAGACATGGACATTCATACACTTTACCTTATTTGTAACATTTTCTTCCTTCTGCTTCTGTTGTTATATACACAGTGAATGTGACTTATTTATAAATAATACTTAAAATTTGACATTTAAAAAAGCATACTATTTCTATAGCATCTTGCGCATTTCTTTTAGCAATCTATATATCCCAATAAATTAAATGGATAGCAAACAATAAATAACAAAACATAATCTGAAACTATCAAGAGATACATAAAATTCATATATGGTTATTACTAAGCACTGAACAATTAAGATTTTTTAAATAGTACAATCACTTTTCTATTTATAATTAAGATATGTGTGTTGGTCGGGGTTCCACAGAGAATAGAACCAATAGGATATATATATGGAATGAGAGGGAGAAAGAGAGAGAGTGAGGAAAGAGAGAGAAGGAACAGTAGCTAGCTAGCTGGCTAGATAGAGGGAGAGACTGAGTAATTACAAGGAATTGCCTAACAAGATTATGGAGGCTGAGAAGACCCAAGATCTGCAATTAGCAAGCTGGAGACCTAGGAGAGCTGAAGTGTAGTTATATTCAGAGTCTGAAGGGTGAGAACCTGGAGAGCCAACAATTTAAGTTCTAGTCCAAAGCTGGCAGACTCAAGACCTAAGAAGAGCAGATATATCAGTTCAAGTCTGAAGGCAGGAAAAAACCCAAAACATCAATGTCCCAGCTCAAAGCAGTCAGGCCAGAGGACCTTCCTCTTACTCAGTCTTTTTGTTCCATTTAGGTCTTCAATTGATTGAATGAAGCTTGCCCATATTAGGGAAGGCAATTTGCTTTATATAGTGTACTTACACAAACGTTAGTTTATTCAGAAACACCCTTAGAGAAAAACCCAGAATAATGTTTGACCAAATGTTGGGCACACCATGGCCCAGTCAAGTTCATATATAAAATCAGCCATCTGAAGTCCACCCCTTGTCAACTTGGGCCCCATATATGCAACTTCTTAAACCAAATTTAATCTCTAAATAATGACAATAACAAGGTCATAATTCTACCTAACATGATACAACTATCCTACATACAACAAAAAATATACTAACCCATGGGGCGCCTGGGTGGCTCAGTGGGTTAAAGCCTCTGCCTTTGTCTCGGGTCATGGTCCCAGGATCCTGGGATCGAGCCCCGCATGGGACTCTCTGCTCAGTGGGGAGCCTGCCCCCCCGCCTCTGTCTGCCTGTCTGCCTACTGTGATCTCTGTCAAATAAATAAATAAAATCTTTAAAAAATATATACTGACCCTTTCCCCAGGAGGTAATATCATTGAGCGATGTTCACTCTTGTTGATATCTCATAATCCAAACTCCATAATGTAAAATTAATAATACTTAAATATTATGACATAAATTCAGTATATCTTACATTATAAGGAAATAAGAGGGAAGAAAACAAAGATATTTGTGATATACCCACACATACATACATGCATAACAAAATAAGGAGAAATACTCATGACAATTACAGCCTTTATTTCTATAACTAGTCACATGGTCATCACTAGTATTTATAACTACCTTCTTCCACTATCTAATATTCTGCATTCCCTTTGTCTTCAGCAAGCACCTCAGCTGGCCATGATTCTTTGTCTGGTGGGGTGATCCAAGTCTTCATTCTTGAAGATGTGTGAGCCATTAGTAGTTCTGTCTGGATTGGGTTGTTGTAGTTTTCCACTGGCCTTAATCACAGGCCTTGGTAATATTGAGGGATCCCCTATGTTTCAGACATATTCTTCTTTTCCTCTACAGTGGATGAGTAGTTCAATTTCCCATTGGTGGCCCCAGCCAGCACAGTAACTCCTTTCTTTGCCTATTGATTCAGACACATGAGGAACCCAAAGTGGCTGGGCAGCAGTCTTAACTTTTAGTTCAATGGAATCATTGTTGTATGGTCTGGTAGAAATAATTCTTCCCTTTGGAGCAAAGATCTCTAGGCCAGAGGAACATAAGGCCATGGGAACAGAAAGCAAAAATTTTGCTAGTGGATTACTAGGGGTACTAGTGAGTGCTACCACTCCCATTTCTACCCCTTGATTCCTGGACCCTTGACTTCTGGCTATGGGAGAAATAGCACCATATATTAGGTATCTAATTAACCACCAGATTTTCCTGTTATGTTAGGAAATGGGTTCAGTGATTAGAATTTTGTGGCTGCTAATATACAAATGCTGGAGCACACATCTTCATGTGAGTTTCTATTCTTTATTGAGGAAATATTTATTTAAAAATATGCTGATACAGGGGCACCTGGGTGGCTCAGTGGGTTAAAGCCTCTGCCTTCAGCTCAGGTCATGATCCCAGGGTCCTGGGATCAAGCCCTGCATCGGGCTCTCTGCTCAGCAGGGAGCCTGCTCCCCTTCCTCTCTCTCTGCCTGCCTACTTGTGATCTCTGTGAAATAAATAAATAAAATCTTTAAAAAATATATATATATATGCCGATACAAACTTGAAGTTCTAATAAAATTCATGTAAGTATATATTTATAATCAGATAATCTGTCATAGAAATGTGATTAAATTTCATTGTTTTAAAAATATCCTCTAATGCAGATACCATAAAATACTCTATTTTATGGTGGGAGATTTAGAAATGAGATTGGCCACCAGAGTGAATACATGAGATGCTTTTCAAAGTGTAATGAATGAACAACATAATTTATATGTTCCATGTACTCAGGTCACTCTAGTCAGGCATACAAACTTCATGGGCATTAGGAATTAATTATTGTGTTTTTTTAAAATTTATTGTGGGTTTTTTTGCATAATAGAGAATTTGGAAAATAAAATGTGTAAGTTCTACTGATCTATCAA
The DNA here is from genome assembly GCA_003697995.1 of Taxidea taxus jeffersonii. Classification (NCBI taxonomy): domain Eukaryota; kingdom Metazoa; phylum Chordata; class Mammalia; order Carnivora; family Mustelidae; genus Taxidea; species Taxidea taxus. The sequence goes on from RCUC01169545.1 coordinate 162,439, forward strand.
TGGAAAAAGCATTTTAAGCAGATGTACATTTGTATTACATAAATTCAGTGTAACAAATATATTGAGTACCTACTAAGGCCAAGTTCTTGAGTATACAAATATAAACAGGACACAGTTACATTCTCCATGAGGTTATCATTCAATGGGTGGGGGTTGGGAGCATAAGAGACACATTCTAGTTAATGAAGAGTGAAGTAAAACAGAAGAAATTGCTATTTAAGATAGCAAGTTGAATGCATGATTAGATCTGGTTCTTCCTCAAATCCCACCAAAATGACAGTAAAAGGATATTTTATTTTTATTTTGTTATTTTTTAAAGATTTATTTATTTGACATACAGAGAGAGAGAGAGAGAGCACAAGCGCACAAGCAGACAGAGCGGCAGGCAGAGGGAGAAGTAGAACAGGCCAAGCAGGGAGCCCGATGAGGGGCTCAATCCCAGGACCCTGAGATCATGACCTGAGCTGAAGGCAGGAGCTTAACTGACTAAGCCACCCAGGCACCCCTAAAACGATTTTTTAAAAGATTATTTATTTATTTATTTGACAGACAGAGATCACAAGTAGGCAGAGAGGCCAGCAGAGGTGGGGGGGGCAGGCTCCCCACTGAGCAGAGAGCCTGATGCTGGGCTCTATCCCAGGACCGTGGGATCATGACCTGAGCCGAAGGCAGTGGCTTTAACCCACTGAGCCTCCCAGGCACCCCCCTAAAACGATTTTTTAAAAGACTCACAAAGAATTAGAACAGGAGATGAGAAAACAAGATAAGAATACTGGGACCTGGAAAGCAAATGGGCTAGTGACAACTGACTTAGTGGAACCAGGAAAGTTGAATCCTAAGCCTACAGTGGAAAAAAAGCAAGTGAATTACATTATAGACTTCTTGAGTAACCTGGAAAATACAGGACCTGAGGTACCTTTGAAAGTGTAGGTAAGGAGGAGCTAAAAGTCTGAAAGTGTCTTTACAATAAGCTCCCTACAACTCCGTCCCACCCAGCAGAATACTCCCAGTTTTCTAATCTCTGGAGAGTAAAGCAGAGGGAGTCTGGACCAAGAGGCATAAACACATTTGAGGGCAGGGGCCTTTTACTGAGAATAGGGGAATTAAATAAACGTTTACTAACTGAATGCAGGCTCTGCCAGTCTTTTTCTACTTTCAATTCTTTGTTTTGGGTGACCATTCTGTGCATTATAAGATTTTTAGCAGCATTCCTGATTTCTATCCAGTAGATACCACACTGCCCCCCCCCCCAGTTGTGACAATAAAAAATGTCTCCAGACATTGTCAGTGTCCTAGGGAAGGGGAGTAGATTGATCTCAATGGAGAACCACTGGTCTACAGTGATGCCTATCGTCAAATACTTCTATCTGTGAACTTCCATTTAGCTTTGTAGTGCCTCTCTCCTATGAGCACAGAGCCAAAGTTCAAGGAAACTGAGGAAGATTCAAGAAAAAATGAGAAAAAAAAACTTGGAGGAAACAGGCTATGAAAAAGAAGACTTTAAATAAAAGGTACAGCATCTATGAAACAAGAACTCAGACACTAAGAATATGAAGAAATGAAAACTTAATAGAGGCCCTGGAGAACAAAGTTAATGAAATCTCCAGAAAGTAAGGTAGAAAGACAAAGAAATGGAAAAATAGGAGAGGACACAGAGATAAAAAAAGTGAAGTAATAGTCTAGGAGGACTGTATGAGGAAAAAGCTTAAGTTGATGTAACAAAAAGACTCCAAAATACAGTGGTTTAAATAGCATAGAAGTTTATTTCTCTGGGGCCTAGGATAGAGGGATCTGCATTATGACCAGTTGGCGCTGTCTTGGTAAACGTTTTGCATCCAGGGCTGCTGTTTCAGTTAACATTTTCTAAGTAGCAGGAGGGAGGTCAGTAAGAACCACAAACATAATGACTCATAAGGTATATGTAAAGCTTCTGTTCACATCTAGCTACAAGGAAGACTGGGGAATGTAGTCTTGCCCATGTGGTCATATGTTCTGCTAAAACACAAGAGTTCTATTATTAAAAGGAAGGAGAGGATAAAAAAATAAAAAAGGAAGGAGAGGATGGATATTGGAGGAAGTAGAGCACTATCTTCACTATAAGGTCTAACATACAAAAGGAGATCCAAAGAGAGAACCAGAGAAAATAGTGGGGAGAGAATCCACAAAGAAACGTGTGACTAAGTTTTGCTGTGGTAACAAACACCCCTCAATCTTAATAGCTTATAAAAACAAAGGTTTGGGGCACTTGGGTGGCTCAGTCAGTTAAGGACTCCTAAATGACTCTTGATTTTGGCTCAGTCATGATCTCAGGGTTGTGGGATTGAGCCTCACAGTGGGCTCTGTGCTCAATGTGGGGTCTGCTTGAAATTCTCTCTTTCCCTCCCCCTCTGATTACTTCCCCTGCTTACACACTCTCTCTCTCTCTAAAATAAATAAATAAATCTAAAAAACAAAACAAAACAAAAAAAACAAAAAAACCAACAAAGGTTTATTTCTTTCTCAAATTGCATGTCTGTCACAGGTCAGCTGGGAGGTTCTGTTCCATACTTTCTCACACAGGTTGATGGAACCTCCATCATCTAGAAAGGTGAGAGGAACTGGGGAGGAGGGGAAACCCCGTGAACCAAACACTGATTTCTAAAGCTTCAACCTGCCATTTTGGCTCACATTTCACTGGTCAAATTAAGTCAAATGGCTACCTAAGGGCATAGCAAAGTGTAATCCTACTATGTGCTGGAAGGAGAAAAACTGGAAATGGTTAATGAATGATTAATGACTACTATAGCTCACCTAAATATGTGATTGACTCTCCTTCCTGTGGGCAAAATACACTTAGCCCCCCACCCCCTTCCAAGTGAGACAGGCTAAAAGTCCATCTTATAGCACAGAGCTCAATGTCTAGAATCTTTGAGTGATATATTGTAGTCTCTACAACAGATTCAAATGTGGCTCATCTTGGTCCAGATCTAACTAAAAAGCCACATTATCTCTCCTTAGAAACCAAAAGATGATGGTCGGACAGAATCAGGATAATTTCAGAAATGGGATGATTGCAGATACATAGCAGATAGCGGCCCACTGCAAAAATGTACAAATTACTCTTCCCCTAGTGGAATTTTAAAAAAATCTCACATCAAATACCAATGTGCAAAACAGATCAAAGTAAACCACTCTGCTTGGGAATTGGAAAGCTGACTGATCTCCACTTACCCTCAGCTTAGGGTTGCTTTTGAGGAAGTTCTATGAAATCCCTACAGGTTCCAAAGCATAGAGGAAGTGAGGTCATCAGAGGATAGCCAGGTTTTGTTAGGGAAAAGAGGGTTAACGAACTGTTTAGAGAAGATGTTGAGGAAATGGGAGATTATAGATGATAGGTTGTGAGTTCCAAAGGATCCAATGGAATAAAGTGAGAAGGTGGGAGGGCATGGGAAACTGGGTCAGGTGAGCAGACATACAGAGTGGTATGGTGCTCTCTCCTTCCATCATACTGGCCTAGGCAATGACCCAACAATTTTAAGCTCAACTTTTGTCCTGTTCTATGCTTTTACCTGAACAACTGATCTTTGCTGAAGAGAACACATCATTAGGCTGGCTGGGCAGACCTTAAAATTATGGCCACAAATCTCAAACAGGTACTCAATAATGCCTGGCAATCTTATTGCACTATTACATTCACTGTTTCACTATCCAAAACAATTATTTCACCTTCTTTTCAAGTCTCAAACTTTTTATACTCCACACCTCGCTAAATGAAATAATCTTTCAATAAATATTTATGGAGCATCTATTAAGTGCCAAACATTGTTCTAAGTACTATAGATATAGTATACACTATAGTACTATGTAGTACTATATCTATAGTACTATATCTATATACTATATATATCTATATACTATAGGTAGAGCAGTGGACAAAACTGTCAGTCTTTGCTCTTAAGGAGCTTAAATTTCAGTGGAAGGAGACAGGAAATAAATAAGAGTATAAGGTTAAATATGGTATTATGTGCTAGAGAGAAAAATATAGCAGGGAAGGCTGGTGGGAGTAGCAGATCATGTAGATCCTTCAAGGACATAGTAAAGACTTTGTTTTTAACTTTGAGTGAGATGTATAGCCACAGGTAGAGTCAGAGCATAAAGAGTGACATGATCCAACTTAGGTTTTGAAAGGATCACTTTGTCTGTAATGGTGAGAATAGACCATAGGGGAGAAAAGGTGTTAGCAGGGAGACTGGTTATTGGCCTGAGTCTCTGGGCCTTGTCTGATCATCTTTGATTATCATCTTGGCTTACATCCTTACTTCCTCCAAATTCCACATGTTCTAAAGGAAGTAACTATTAAAGTATTTTCAAAAACTTAAAAACATGACTCTTATACAAATACAAAATAAGAATGTGTCAAATATTTATGAATTCATTAATGTCTTTTCAACTGGATATAGACATTGAAAACAGGAAAGAATATTAGGATCAGATTGCCATGTTAGATACAAAATTTGTTAATGATCCTCAGGGTAATCAAACCATAACCTGCAGGGTTATCTTTTCTAGCAGAGAGAAATCTATACATTAACACGTAACTTCATAGTGTTTGAGCTCTAACTAAATTGTAAAGAGCCACATACATTTATTCTCCTAGACTTGAAAATTAAATAATCCTTGCTTGAATCTGTTGAACAATGTTCTAGCATACTGACTTTCTTTTGTTTTACTTCCAAATTTTGGGTAAATTAAAAACTTTTTTTAAAATTGGCATATCTTTTTGCTTTTTCTTTTTTTTATTGAAGTATAGTTGACATATGATGTTACATTAGTTTCAGGTGTTCAACACAGTGATTGACATGGGTAAATTTTTCTTCAAAAAAATTTTTTTTAAGATTTTATTTATTTTATTTGACAGAGAGAGAGACAGAGAGGGAACACAAGCAGAGAGAGTGGGAGAGAGAGAAGCAGGCTCCCCACTGAGCTGGGAGCCCGATGTGATGTGGGGCTTGATCCCAGCACCTGGGATCATGGAATCATGACCTGAGCCAAAGGCAACTACTTAATGAATGAGCTACCCAGACACCCTGACATGAGTAAATTTTCTTAACAATTTTCCATGAAAACTGATTCATGTTTTTAGTTAACTGGAAGAATTTGGGGTGGCACTAAAAGTCAATTTCTCTTCCTCTTCTCTGGGTTTCTTACATTTTCCTTTTATCTCTGTCCTATGCTATTTCAATAATGTAGGCAAACTCGCAAGGGACCTGAATTTAGGTACTTTATCTGAGTCTTAAATTTGGGGGCTACTGTGTGTATCTTCCATGAGTGTAATATTCTTTTTTTTTTTTTTTTTTAAAGATTTTATTTATTTATTTGTCAGAGAGAGAGCGGGAGCGAGCACAGGCAGACAGAGTGGCAGGCAGAGGCAGAGGGAGAAGCAGGCTCCCTGCTGAGCAAGGAGCCCGTTGTGGGACTCGATCCCAGGATGCTGGGATCATGACCCCAGCCGAAGGCAACCGCTTAACCGGCTGAACCAACTGAGCTACCCAGGCGTCCCCATGAGTGTAATATTCTTAAACAAGCATTAATTAATCCTAGTGTCTCAATCTCTGGGTGACTCCTTTACCTTCAAGGACTCAACTACCATATCAACCTCAGTAACTTCCAACTCTAGGTCTCTAACGTGGGCCACTCCCATTTACCAGCTGTGTAATTTAAAATGCTCCCTGGGTGTCTCTATCAAAAGCATCCTAAGCGGGCGCCTGGGTGGTTCAGTTGGTTAAGCGACTGCCTTCGGCTCAGGTCATGATCCTGGAGTCCCAGGATGGAGTCCCACATCAGGCTCCCTGCTCGGCAGGGAGTCTGCTTCTCCCACTGACCTCTCTCCTCTCATGCTCTCTCTGTCTCTCAAATAAATAAATAAAATCATTTAAAAAAAAAAGCATCCTAAGCTAAAAATTCCAGTTAAATTCACTGTTTCTATCACAATCCAAATGTATCTACTCTTCCTCTATTTTCTATTTCTATCCATGGCACTACCATTCACCCAGTTGCCCAAATTTGTAACTTGGAGCCATCACTAGTTCACACTCCAGAACTACATAATCATCAATTCTTGTTCCTTCTGTATCATAAATATCTCTTCAATCTAATCCCTTTTTTCTCCCACTCCCACCTCAGCCTCCTTTAGGCCTTTACCATCTTTTCCTTTAATTATGCACTAGTCTCAGTACCGCAAAAAAATTTTCCACACTGTTGCGAGAGTTCCATTCCTAAAACGCCCATATGATTCTATTATTGTCCTACTTAAATCGTCAAATGAATCCCTATTTCTTACAGGATAAAACTTGTTTCTTTTTATTTTTTATTTTTTTTTATTTGTCAGAGAGAGAGAGAGCGAGCACAGGCAGACAGAGTGGTAGGCAGAGGCAGAGGGAGAAGCAGGCTCCCTGCCGAGCAAGGAGCCTGATGTGGGACTCGATCCCAGGACGCTGGGATCGTGACCTGAGCCAAGGCAGCTGCTTAACCAACTGAGCCACCCAGGCGTCCCAAACTTGTTTCTTTTTAGCACAGAAAATAAGTGGGCAGATTGGCTTCATCACCATCCCCATAATTTCCACCAGTAACCCCAAGAAGACAAAATAGTGTGGAGCTCCTGGGTCACTCAGTTGGTTGAGTGTCTAACTATTTCAGCTTGGGCTATGATCTCAGGGTCCTAAGATCCAGCTGCCCAGCTCTGCACTCAGCCTAGTGGGGAGTCTGCTTGAGATTCTCTCTCTCCCTCTCATTCTGCCCCTCCCCAGGCTTTCTCTCCATCTCTCTAAAATACATTAAAACCCCTCCACAATACCATGTGTTTGTCTTACTGACGAAGCTTTAAGACAAATTCTCCAGTCCTTGTTTCTATCTAGACTGTTGCCACTCACTCCTCCCTACAGAGACATTCTGAAGCTGCTACTGGTGAATTCCTACTCATTCTATATGATACCACTCAAAAATCGTTTCCCTTTGGAGACATTTCTGACTCTTCTCCAAACTCCTAGAGGGAACTGGTTCCATCTTTAATGTTTCTAAAACACTTATGCATTATCTCCTTTAATATTTAATTTTATTGTACACATTTGAATTTATGTCTTATTCTTTGAGAGCACAATTATATTCTAATTATCTTTGTTTACTATAGTACCTACCACAATGAATTACTGCTTTTTGTTTCTCTTTGTTGTTTGTGTCACATATTCTAAGATAGCTGAGATAAAAAGCAAACTTAATGTAATTCAAACTTGAAGAAAGAAAATTTATTGAGTTTTTAAAAAATTTTCATTAACATAATATGTATTATTTGTTTCAGGGGTACAGGTCTGTGCATCATCAGTCTTACACAATTCACAGCACTCACCATAGCATATACCCTCTCCAATGTCCATAACCCAGGCACCCTATCCCTTCTCCTCCCACCCCCCCCAGCAGCCCTCAGTTTGTTTCCTGATATTAAGAGTCTTACAGTTTGTCTCCCTCCCCGGTCCCATCTTGTTTCATTTTTCCTTCCCTTCCTCCCATGGCTCCCCTGCCCTGACTCTCAAATTCCTCATATCAGAGAGATCATATGATAACTGTCTTTCTCTGATTGAGTTATTTCACTTAATACGCTCTAGTTCCATCCATGTTGTTGCGAATGGCAAGATTTTGTTTTTGTTTTTTTTTTTTTAAAGATTTATTTGACAGAGATCACAAGCAGGTGGAGAGGCAGGCAGAGAGAGAGAGGAGGAAGCAGGCTTTCCACTGAACAGAGAGCCTGATGTGGGGCTCGATCCCAGGACCTTGAGATCATGACCTGAGCCAAAGGCAGATGCCTAACCCACTGAGCCACCCAGGTGCCCCAAGATTTTGGTTTTTTTGATGGCTGCATAGTATTCCTATATATACCACATCTTCTTTATCCATTCATCTGTTGATGCACATCTAGGTTTATTGAGGCTTATTTTAAATCAATGGTTGTTAAATTTTTGGATTATAGACCCCTATGATGAAAGCTATGACTTCCTTCTAAGAAAAATATACATACATACAAAATTCTGCAAACAAGTTTTGTGGGACCCAGAAATGCCCTGAGCCCACTGATGGCTGACAAATTGAACTCTTTTTTTTTTTTTTAATTTGTCAGAGAGAGAGAGAGCGAGCACAGGCAGAGTGGTAGGCAGAGGCAGAGGGAGAAGCAGGCTCCCTGCCGAGCAAGGAGCCCGATGTGGGACTCGATCCCAGGACGGTGGGATCATGACCTGAGCTGAAGGCAGCCGCTTAACCAACTGAGCCACCCAGGCATCCCGACAAATTGAACTCTTTTACTTTTTATTAATTTATTTCAGTAAGAAGTATACTCCTATGGAACAAAATTTTTAAGTACTAACGTTTACAATCAATGGTTTCTCTTCTAGCCCTGTTCCCACACTCCTCACCTCAATTCATCTTTTATCAAAGTGACCAGTTTTTGTGTAACCTTTTGGAGACAGTCTGTGCATACACAGGCACGAGCATTAAAAATTCTTTTCTTCTGACACTTTTTTTGCATTTATTTTGGCAATTCTCCCACATCAAAATAAGATTTCAAATGCACAGAATTCTACTGCATTGCTGTATCCTAACTGCTTTTACAATATATTTTAAGCTTATAAAAAAGTTGTAAGCATAGTACAAATAATTTTTTTCCAGAACCATGTCAGAGTAAGTTGTTAACTTGATATCTTATCAGCCTTGAATGCTTTTCTATATATTTTCTACAAATAAATATATTTGCTTACATTGACCACAATATAATTATCAAAATCAGGAAATTAACATTATGCATTACTACCATCTAATTCTCAGACCCTGTTCAAATTTCACTAGTTATCCCAATAATGTCCTTCTTGTCAGGTGCAGTTCCTCAGTGTTTCCGATTCTTATAGCTGTAACACTTTTGAAGATTACAGGCTAGCTATTTTTTTAAAGTTTTAAAAAAATTTTATTTATCTATTTGATAGAGTACAAGAAGGGGGAGTGTCAGGGAGAGGGAGAAGCAGGCTCCTTCTGAGCAGAGAGCCGGATGCGGGATTGATCCCAGGACCCTGGGACCATGACCAGAGTGGAAGGCAGACACTCAACTGACTGAGCCACCTAGGAACCCCAGGTTAGCTATTTTTCAGAATGAACCTTAATTTGCTTTGTCTGATGCTTTCTCGTATTAGCATCAAATTATGCATCTTTGGCAGGAATGTAAAGAAAGTGATGCTGTGACCTTCTAACTGGCATACAATTTCTATTTATCCCATTGTGATGATATTCATGTTGACCATTTGATTAAGATGGAGTCTGATAGATTTCTCCACTGTAAATTTACTTATTTTTTTCCATTTGTAATTAGTAAGTATTTTGAGCGCGGGTGACTTTGAAAATATGTAAGTATCTTATTTCTCATGAAACATTCAATTTATTAATTTATTTAAATATATCAATATAGGCTCATGACTTCCCATTTTATTTAACGGATTATGACATGTTACCATAATTATTTTGATGCTCAAACTGTCCCATATTTGGCCAGTGGGAGCCTATTCAAGCTGGCTTCTGTATGTTCTTGATAAGCCCCATTAATTCTTTGAGCACTTTCTTACTTTCCGTCACAACAAGATGATCCAAGCTAAACTTAAGCTTTCCCAGCCCTAGTAGTAGAATCAGTTATTTCTCCAAGGATTCTTGGTTTCCTTTAGTGGAGAAAAATATTTAGAAGCTATCATCTGGATCCTATATATACTCATTATTATTAATAAGGTACCTCTGCTACTAGGCCTTCTCAGTGGATAAAGCCAGGGAAAACAAACACACACAGAGTGCATGCATGCACATATATATAAATATACAGACATATACATTTAACATCTATATTTATACGTATTTCCAGTCACTGATATTGCTCATTCTAATCCAACACTACAGAGTTCATTCTACTTTTCTGTTTTTCTTTCTTTCTTTCTTTTTTTAGGGTAGGGAGAGGCAGAGAGGGAGGGAAGGAGAGGGAGAATGGGAGAGAGAGAGAATCTTAAGCAGGTTCCACACCCAGGGAGGAGCCCAAGGTGGGGCTCAATCGCATAACCTTGAGATCATGACCTGAGCTGAAATCAAGAGTCAGATGCTTAACTGAGCCACCCAGACCCTGACTTTTCTGTTTTCATATTTGTAATTCCCTTCTCTGACAGTGAGAAACTGGACTCCCATTATCCTTAATATATTTTCTTATTTGATCAATCCTTCTGAATGTAAGCAAACTCCCACTTGGTGCTGCCTCTTTCCCTGCACAGAAACTCTTTTTACTCTACCCACCATTCAATACTCTGCATCAGGCTGATGCTTTCTCCTCATCTTCCAGTGTCGTTGTCTTCTTACCTGTGCTCTGACACCCTTTGTTCCAGGAAGGGAAGGGAGGGGGAAAAGGGCCCATGATTTCTTTAACATTCTCTTTTCACCCATTCTTTTACAAACAATACTGCAATTAATAATCATGTCTATACAAGGTTAGTATATGTTTAAAGTAAATTCGTAGAAGTAGACTTGCTAGGTCAGAGAGTATGGGCATTTGTAATGTTGTTGACTGTGCCACATTACTTTTCAGAGTTTGAACAATTTACTGATGATGATGATGCCTGAAATAACTCTTAAGAATGGTAATTCTAATGCATAGGAAAGACCTAAAAGTTACAGGATAACATTTGAGAAAAATTAAGACAACTTATTTTCTCTTCTCTGGAAATACATTTATTGTTATATAAATCATGTTTCTTTCTTTCTTTTTTTAAAAAAATGTATTTATTTGACAGAGAGCACAAGTAGGCAGAGTAGGCAGGCAGAGAGAGAGGGAGAAGCAGACTCCCCACTGAGTAAGGAGCCCAATGCAGGACTCGGTCCCAGGACTCTGGGATCATGACCTGAGCCAAAGGCAGATGCCCAACCACTGAGCCACACAGGCACCCCTAAATCAAGTTTCCCACTAGTTCAGTTTCTTGGTAAAGAAAATGAAACAAAATTTAGCCATCGCAAGCAAATTTAGAAATACAAAACAATAACCAAACAGACTGGGTAAGAAGTAACTTTAAGAACCCTCAAGAACATAAATTAGTACCATAAGCTAAATGGGAGTTAGTACAGTAACTCTGCAATTTACAAGAGAAAATGAAGGCAGGAGCACACAAAACAGCCAGGAAATATTTTTTTCTACCAAACTTGTTCGACAGATACTTGTCAGAAAACCGTTTTGCGGGTCATTAGCTTACATCTTACAGCCCAGCAATGGTATCCAGCACCGGTTAGAGTGTCCCCTCCAACAGTCAGCATTGTCAGCAGTTGCTGACATTGCTTGGGCATGTCAGCAATTGGGAGTTTGCAGTTAGGCGGTTTGCCCAGGTCTTTCCAGGGTTTTGCCCTGGATGCAGGTTTGTGCTGCACCCTGAGAACCACTTCAGTCCCAAGCAAACCTGGACATTAGCCACCTGAGGACCAGGCGACACAGTGAGAGAACCTGCGCTGTCCAACACAGCACCACGAGCCAGATGGGGCTACTTCCAATTTAATTAAGTGCAATTAAATATAAGTTCCTCGGTCGTAGTAGCTAAGTCACCACCGCTCAACAGCCACAAGTGGCTAGTGGCTACCGTATTAGAAAATGCAGATCTAGAATTCTTCCATGATCGCACAACGACTATTAGACAACGCGGACGTTAATAGTTTCAAGTTAAAAGAAAAAAAAAAAAAAAAAGCTCCGAAGCCACTAGGCTCCCCTACCCAAAATAAACAGATGTTATTACTTTTTCCAGATAGGACGAGGGAGTAAATTATGCTAAGAAACCGCCAAGCAAAAACCTGCACAGGCACCTGCCAGCAGGCTTTCTCAAGGAACTCACTCGTAATTCCCACGGCGCAGGCCGTCCGGCTTTCTGCGGTGTGGAGTAACTCCTCAGACTTCTCCCAAAGCGGTGGGCGACCGAGGGCCCAGATCCCCGAGATTCAATTGTTCGACGTGGTGGACGCGAGCAGTCACAGAGTGGGCGAGCTTCGGCTCGGTGGTCCACAGCCTGACGCCCCCCTCGGTCTCGCATCCTCTCACTCAGGTGCTTGGAGCCGGACGGGAGCGCGAGCCTGCCTATGTGTGCGCGCTTCTGCACGCGCGCCGGCCCAAGGGCCGCGAGAGGCTCAAGGCAGCCAATGGGGCGGGGCGCCGCGCGCCGGAGGCGGGGCCGTGACGCGCGCGCCTCGTGACCCCTCTCGCGGCCTGCGCCCGAGGAAGCCGGAAGCGGCGGCGGTCAGCAGCACCCGCTCGGGGTGGAGAGGCGGCAGGAGTGCCTTGGGGTTTGTGAACCCCGCAATGGGTCCGGGCGCGACAGTCGCGCGGCGGAGGTCGTTGCTTCTGCCACGGCTGCTGCTGGTGCCGCTGCTGTGGTCGGGGCTGGCTCTGGGCGCTCTCGCCGTGGTCGGCAGCCCTCACAGGGTCCTTCACGACCTCCTGTCGGAGCAGCAGTTGCTGGAGGTGGAGGACTTGTCCCTGACCCTGCTGCAAGGCGGAAGGCTGGGGCCGCTGTCACTGCCGCCGGACCTGCCGGATCTGGATCCCGAGTGTCGGGAGCTGTTACTGGACTTCGCCAACAGCAGCGCAGAGCTGACCGGGTGCCTAGTGCGCAGCGCCCGGCCGGTGCGCCTATGTCAGACCTGCTACCCCCTCTTCCAACAGGTCGCCAGCAGGATGGACAACATCAGTCGAGCCGTGGGGGTGGGTAGAGGAGCACACCCGGGACCTCCGGCGTGGAGGGTTGGGAAAGGAGGATGTAATGATGGTTTACTCGGGGCAGGGGGCGGGGGTGGCTCAGTTTCTCTGTTTGTAAGGGAAAGGGATTGTAGTTTGGGGCATCAGAAGAGGGGGTGGTATTATAGGTCTTGGAGTTTGGACTTTTGCTTCCATGGCTGCTTTTGGGCATCTTCTTGATACATGTTTGCAGATAGATATGGCTGTTTTTCGTGGGGGTCCTGCATCCTTAACCCTACCTTTCCTTTCCCTCCCCCCCTTTACTCTCTTCACCGCACTCTGACACAGCTTCTTCCCATCACTACCTCGTGTTCCCAGGAAGGACCCTTTCCAAGTAGAGTGGGAGAAACTATAGTGTGGTTAGGAGGCTGGAGCTTTGTAGCCAGATAATAATCAGATCCGCCACTTTATAGCAGCTTGGTCTTGGATTAATTATCTTATAGTCTTAGTTTACTCCTCTGCAAAATGGAGAAAAACAGCTGCCTGGTGTGACTGTTACAAAGATTAAATGAGATAACATATGAGAGCTTATTTTAGTGATTAAGACAGTCTGCAGCCAGTCAGCCAGGAATCCAGTTCCTATTAGCCGGCCTATTCTGGGCAAGTGACTTGTATTCTCTATGCTTGTTTTCTTATTGATTAAGATAAAAAAGAGCTCTTAGAAAGCAAGCATAGAGGGACGCCTGGGTGGCTCAGTTGGTTAAGCGGCTGCCTTCGGCTCAGGTCATGATCCCAGCGTCCTGGGATCGAGTCCCACATTGGGCTCCTTGCTCCGCAGGGAGCCTGCTTCTCCCTCTGCCTCTGCCTGCCACTCTGTCTGCCTGTGCTCGCTCTCTCTCTCTCTCTAACAAACAAATAAATAAAATATTAAAAAAAAAAAAAGAAAGAAAGAAAGCATATAGTAGTAGTTCTCAGTTAATGGGAGCTAAAATTTTAGGAAGTGGTATATCTGTCCTCCATTTTTGGTACTCTTAGCACTTTTCTGATCATGTGGTAGGTCCTGTGAGGGGTTTAATGAAAGAGAGAGGGAGAAAGGAAGAGAATACATGTTCCTGATAGTAAGAAACATGTACAGGGTCTAGAGTCCTAAAGGGTAAGAGTGTCAGGCCTGGTAGGAGCCATGAGGTGTGGGCTGGATATGCCTTGTAAAGGAAAATATGAAGAATGACATTGGGATTGTGGAGAGGGAAAGTTCCTCTTGTATTGAGAGGACAAGTAGTCTCACAAAACTGTGATTGGAATTATTGCATAAATCATAGTTGGTGTGACAAAATATGACCTTACATAGAGTTGTATCCTGCTTTAAGTCAGCCTGATATTACTTAACAGATCTAGGTTTTTATTTTTACATAAA
>ML112047.1:0-49052 GCA_003697995.1 Taxidea taxus jeffersonii
ATCTCTTATCATATAGCAGACCAAAATGGACTTCCTTCTGTGGTGGCTTGGTGACTTTCTAAAAGGGTAAGCAGAAACATGTTAGGTTCTTGAGGGATAGGTTCAGAATTGGCACATTGCCACTTCTACCACATTCTTTTGGCAAAACAAACAAAAAATATTGATGAGGTTGGGGCATATGCAGTTAACCTTTGAACACCATGAGTTTGAACTGTGCAGATCTACTTACACGTGGGTTTTTTCAATAAATTCAGTACAGTACTGTAAATGTATTTTTTCTTATGATTTTCTTAGTAAGATTTTCTTTTCTCTAGCTTACTTTATTATAGGAATATAGCATATAATATATGTCATACAACAAAATGCGTGTTAACTGTTTATGTAATGAGTTACATAAACTCATTAAACATAACTGGTTAAACATGTAATGACCAGGCTTCTGGTCAATAGTAAGCTATTAGTAGCTACGTTTTGGGGAAGTCAAAAGTTATACGTGGATTTTCAACTGCATGGGGGACTGGCACCCCTAATGCCTACATTAGACTTTAACTGTATTTGCCTCTTACTGGTAAAAGCTACTAACTTGTATTTCAAGGGCATAGATTGTGGGAGGGGAATAACAGAGGACAATCTGAACACAACCCCACTGTATAATGACATAGTTAAGGTCTTTAAAAATAGTTACTTCCTTATTTGTATAACATGTAGGAGAATACCTGACTCTTCTTGAATATACAACTAGATTAAATATATCAGTCTTCTTTGAAATTAAGTATAATCATGTGACTGAGTTCCAGCCAGTAAAACCTGAGTGAAGATGATGTGTGCCATGTTTAGACTTGATCCATACAAATCTCTCAATTGTGATTGCATATTTTTGTTTTCCATCTCCAGTCAAAAGAAATGTCTCTGAATCCTGGCTTAAATGAGTGTAGAGTCAGATACCACAAATGACTGACTGCACAGAAGTCTATTTACCAGTTAGGAAGCATGATTGCACTTTACATCAGTGGGAAATAAACTTCATGTGTTAATCCACTGAGACCTAGGAATTGATCTGTTAAAGCAGCTAACATTACTTACCCTAACGTATGTAATTTTGTTAGATCTAAATATTAGTAACCTAGGTTCACCCTTTATTGACCTTAGTTTTAAATAGCTTTGTTAATGTATATCAGATTATTTATGTAAAGAATTAGTATTGGAAGAATAGCTACATTTTCAAACTCTACAAAGATTAGTGTTAAAGACAATTAGCAATAGTTCACCAGTCAAGATATTTGCTTCCATATTCTAGAGTTTAAGGAAGATTTCATGTTTAGTTGTTAAATAATTAACATTAAATAATTACCTTCTTTTCCTCTGTGTTTTCCAGTTGTTTAATGGTTATAACTCAAATATTAATGTGCCCTAAATTATTGGTCTCTTTTCTCTTGCATGCAATAATGAAGAGGAAAAAACCCCAAAGGAATACCTACTCTACATATTCCTGCTTCCCATAGGGAAAAACCCTCAACAGATTAATGGAAGCCAGTGATGAAATACCAGTTAAGCAATATGGTTTTATTAAATGTCAAAATTAAAGTATTAACTCATTTCCCTAAAAAAACCCACAAATGTAGCTATTTAAATGTTCATACTATTTAATTCACAGGACTGAGAGAATCTAGGGACAATATCAGATCTATGATATTATGAACTTTCTCTCTCAATCATAAACCAGATATGAAAGACAAAGAAAATAATCAGGCAATGATAATACCTTGGGAAGTTTACAAATTATAAAGGAGTTCAGAGAGTGTATTTAATTTTCTGTGTCTCTGTTAACATTTAACCTATGTGCCAGAGGTTGACTTAAGGAAATCTTTCTTTTTATATGGTATTTGTAAATGAAACTAATGATCAAATATTTTTATTTTCTAAAGCTTCAAGTGTTAATGGAGTTAACTCTTGAATATGAAATCTCCCATTTAAAAATAAATCCAGTTACTTTTCACATATCTTGCCTGTAGCACCATATGTGTATGACATAAGAAAAGACCAGATATTAGGTATATTGATTTGTTAAATGGTTAGTCAGTCCACGAGCACTTTTGCAATTATCGTGTGCATTTCTTTCCATAGAAAGCACAATGTCCACAGGCTATTTCTAACATGACCAATGGAGTCCTTTAAAAATGAATTTAGTTAATACATCCCAATTATATATGAATTTTTCTACATCCTTTGGCTAGAACTACCATCATTTAGAGACTATCCTTCAGAATTTCATCATGTTTTATCTAAATTTTGTGCCATAACTTTTGGACCTTGATTTCACCCCATATTCTGACTAAAAATAATGTGTAAGCTTTTGCAACAATGAATTTTCATGAGTTTTCCTTGGTATTCTGAGCTTAAAACAAATGGTTTATCCTCTCTTTTTAAACTGTTAACCATGCTTCAAAAATTACCTTTTTATTTTAGAATAGTTTTGATTTACAAAAAAATTAACAAAAATACTACAGAGTTGCCATATATCCCACATTCTGTTTCTCCTGTTATTAAAGCTTATCTCACTCTAGTACATTTACATTAATAATAACTAAAGTACATATTTAATTCATACCTTTATACTTTTTACCTAATGTATTTTTTTCTGTTCCAAGATCCCATCTAGGATTCCAGATTATATTTAGTCTTTATGTCTCCTAAAACAACTTTCTGCTGTGACAGCTTCTCACCTCTTATTTGTTTTCAGTGACCTTGACAGTTTTGAGGAATACTAGTTAGGGATTTTTGAGAATGTTTCACTATTGGAATTTATGTGATGTTTTCCTTATGATTAGACTAGGGCTATGGTTTTGGGGGAGAAAGACCACAGAGATAATTTTCAACATACGCTATCAAAGGTACATTTGTATCATTGATGATGTTAGCCTTTATCTCTAGCTGAGGTTGTGTTTGTCAGGTTTCTCCAATGTGCTTACTCTTTTTTTGCCCTTTCCATAGTGTACTCTGGATATAAGTTATGAGTCATAGTCAATTTAACATGCTTTTTACAATTTATTTTTAAAATTTGGATCCATCTTTTGAAAATTACTTAATTTCTATAGCAGAACTATGGTATTTCCTATTCTAATTTCCTTTAGGTTTCTGTTTCCAAGATTACTTATACTTCTGAATACCTGTTATAGTATCATAGTGTCAGGTTATATTTACATTATTTTAGGATAGTGCACAAAGTATGAATCACCCATGTGCTTCAAACTATTCAAATGTTAAGTGACCCAAAAGAGTATATTATGTTGAAGTTTAGTTTCCACCAAGGGTTTACCAGAGAATCAGTGGATGGGTCAGGATTTAATGTTTATTCAGAGATAAAGTTATATGGCTATTATGGTCTTAAATAGGACATAACAACAGAGAAAGTACAAAAACTCCATCTGATTTTTGTGATGTATTTATGGAAAAATATAAGACGATTTGAAAGCTTGTTCAAGTTAATGACTCAGTAAACTATAAAAATAGTTTAGGCAAAGAACAATGGGATGAAAATTGAAGGACCATGAGGTAATATGGCAGAGATTCTAAACATCTCATTGATCTTAAGGTCTTTAACACAGACAATGGACTGTCCTTAAGCTCTCCTCATTTTACTCTGTGTATATGTGAGAGTATGTGTGTGAGTGTAGTTTGTGCCCTTAAAGCAAGCCATTTTATTAGACTGGAACTTTAAGAGCAATTACCTTCTGGTGCAGAATATAGAACTGACAAGTTTCTGCTCCTGCAAAGACTAGAAATATGGTGGATTATTGCATCAGGGCTTCAGTCACAAGGAAACAACTCTGTTTTCCAATTACTAAACCAAAAAGAATTTTCATGTTTCATTGTAGGGATACAGACTAGAGGATACCAGAATTCCACACATAAAAAATCCCTGATCTTTTGTTAACCACAAATTCAGTATGCCAGTATTGTGAAATAACTGCTAAAATTTAGTACAAGTTAGATGAAATTAATAGAAGAATAATAGTTAATAGTTATATGATAATGATGATAACTGTTATTATAATTGTAAGGTATTTCACAGTCTAAAATTCATTTTCATATATATCATCCTATTTAGCACAAATTCTAATAAAATTCTGTATATCTGAGAAGGCATGATAAAACAAGTTATGTGGAGAGAAACAGCAAAAACTTTGGGCAACGTTTTGTTTTTGTTTTTGTTTTTTAAGATTTTACTTATTTTGAGAGAGACCATACGTGATTTGGGGGGAGGGGCAGAGGGATAGGGAGAGAATCTCAAACAGACACCACACTGGTCATGGAGCCTGACATGAGGCTTAATCTCACAGCCTTGAGATCAAGACCTGAGCCTAAATCAAGAGTTGGATGCTTATCCGACTAAGCCATTCAGACACCTCTACACAACAGTTTTAAGGCAGGACTTTGGTTTTAAAAGTCTGATCTTTGGACTCCTTAAGGTTTTCAAGATTTATTCAGAGAACTGGAAGGTAGATACAGTTTTCATAATGATGCTAATAAATTATTTGCCTCTTAAGCATATTGACATTTTCACTGATGGTACAAGAGCAGTGATGGGTGAAATTTCTGATGCCTGTGCTTAAATCAAAGCAGTGGTTCAAAACTATACTAAAAGTCATTGTATTATTCACTAGAAGACACTCACAGAAAAAGAAAAGGCAGTTTCATTTAAGAATTTTTTTCCTTGGTGAAGCAGAAATATTGTTTATATTAAATATCAACCCTTGAGTACATGTCTCCTTAATATTCTGTGTGATGAAATGGGAAATACACATAAGGCATTTCTGTTGCATACCAAAGTGAATAAATAATTTCCAAATGAACAATGCATGATATTTCAGAATTTCAAAGTTATGCATAGGTGGTAAAAGTTCCAATCAAAGTGCAAGTTAGACTAGTAGATTTTTGAGGAACAGAATAAAAACATTTATTGGTACAGTTTTGGTTCCATATTGCAGCCTTTAAGAAGCTTTTTGTCAAGTTTGGATATAGTATCAAAAATTAATATCCATAATTACTTGAAAATGTTGTTAGACTACTCTCCCTTTTCAACTACATCGTGTGTGGGGCTAGATTTTCATTAAAACAATGCAGAATGAAGGCAGAGAAGATATGAGAATCCAGCCATCTGGAGTCCTGAAAAAATTTTGAAAATCATGTAAAACAATGCCATTTTCATGAATTACTTCTTATGGAATATATACTAATTTCTTATAACAAGTACATGAGTTACACTAATAGGTAATAGGTTTATTATTGCTATTTTATAGTAATTAATAATTAAACATTTTTAAGTTTGCCATTTAAATTTTTAATATGGTAAATATCAGTACATATAACTCACATATGTAAAATTTCTTGGAAGTTCTCAAGAATTTCAGGAGTTTAAAGAAGCCCTGAGACAGAAGAAACATGAGAAGTGCTTGCTTAAGTAAACCTAATAGAAGAATAATGAAACAAAATGGTAGGTGTTATTAAGTGTTGGAGAGAATACTTGGACACCTTTTGTTTTTACCTACTTATCCTATAATTTCCGTTTTTCTGGTAGAGCCACACCAGTTTTCCTTGGATGAATCAGACTGCCCCTGTTTAAATTGGGGCTTATCTTAACTCCTTGCTGCTGGGGTAGATATTCTACCTAGGCATAGGCAATAAGTACATTTTTTATAAGCACTATCTCTTCCTGTGGTAGCCAGAGTAACTAATCAGAAAGGGGTACAAGCCAATGAGACTCAATTCTCAGACTTTTGCAGGAAGCTTTGGAGAAGAGGCTGTCCCTTTTTGTAGGAATTGATAAACCACAAGGCTATTTGTCTAGAATTGCTGCTTGGGTCATTGTTACCATTTGGAGACATCATTCTCAAAACAAAAGCAATCCAGAGGAAAATAAAACAATATGGAGAGAGAGATAACTCTAATTATATCATTTGAGCCCCTGGCTCAAGCCATATCAGTTTTGTGAGACAATAAATTATTTATTTGCTAAATTCAGTTTGACATGGATTTCTCTTACTTATGTCTAAAAAGATCCTATTGAGTACTGCTCCAGAAAGAATGAAAATCATGATTGACCAGCTTTATTCTTAATATAAGAGAAATTTCTGGAAATAAGTGCTGCTTCAGTCACGGTACAAACTGCCTCATGGAATTATATACTTTCTGAGTTGAAAGGAAATTTAGAGATGAAAGGGATAAACACTTTTATTTTAAGAATAAAAGCATTGAGATCCAGATTTTTTATGTTACTTCTATATACCTAATTATTGATTAATAAATGAACTCATTCTCACTTAAGTATTTATAACCATCCTATGAAAATTTTCCCATGATAGTACAGATATATAGCATTCTGAAAGGGCCAGTGGGTGATTATATAAGTTATATCAAAAGAAACAAAATAAAGAGCTAAGAGAAGTATCCAGAAAATCCCCAGCTAGGGAGAATAGTGGTCATGATGAGGTCTGTTATTGCTGTTTATCAAAATTGAGAGTTAAAATACAAGGATAATAGTTCAGCAGTCAATTTTTTTCTTAGGTCAATGCAAAATTATTTTTTATGTTCTTTCTCATAGTTACTGAAAATTTAGTTCTACAGATAATTCTTAGAATTTGCAGATTTTATAAACATACACACACATGATTGCATATCAGGATTACTACAACATAGTTGAATGTACTTTTAACTAATTGAGTAGGTTTCTTGAGTTTATCCTCTATACTGAATAAGATTTTCTGGCATATATGTTTTTCTTTTGTTGTAATTTAAGTAGAAATTTAGGAAATTACTTCAGTCTATTAGTATGATGTACACTGTATTAAGTCAACACCAGTTTAACTTGAATTGTGTTGTGCTTGTGTACATGAGTCTTTATCCTGGGCTATAATAGAGGGTAGTTTGAAGTTTTTGTCCATTTTCTCAGTAGGGAATGATGTTTCAGCATACATTATTTTATTACTATTTTATAGCTTTGTACTTTTCCTTTTATGCTGCTGTGGGCTTGAATGCAGTTTTTTTCAAAATATGAAAGAAACAAGTTCATCTTTGACATAGGTTTTCTTTTCTTTCCAGATATGGATCATTTTAGATATCCTAATAAACACTCACTAAATTATTTTCATTCTCTTGGAAGGAATGGACTTAAGGTCTTAAAAGTACAGATAATTTCTTCCCTCACTAAAGTACATCCTGTAAGTACAAGTTTGTTAATCTACAAGAAAAACAAATGAATTTCCTATTTGGAAACATAACAAACATAACAAATTCAATGAAACAAGAAAAAATAAGGTTAATGCCTTTGGGTACAAATTTAATTTATTTCAGATTTACCCAGCAGTGCTGTAATTCTGTTGATGAAAGGTGAAACTCAACTTTGAAGGTATAGTTGTAGCAAATCAAATTGAGAAATGAAGAGCAAAAGAGCCAAGTGAAAAGGAAGGGTGAAAAATATCCGTGATTGTATGTATTCGGCTACTTTATTTATAGCAATGGGTTCTCAAATTTCAGAGTCACTTGAAGATCTTGTTAATATCCAGATACATGGGTTATGAATCATTCTAATTGAGTGAGTTTTAGTCAGAGCCAAGGAATCTGTATTTTGGGGGAAGGGGAGAAAAGAAACCCAGGGAATTCTTATAGTAATGATTCAAATGTTATAACAGGCGAAACAAACCTATAAAGTCACATATGAACTTAAGCTAAACTGTATAAATTCTATAAAGCAGTTTTTTAGGTTAAGAAAGGACATTTAGAAAATAAGTCACAACTGAATGTCAATGTTATATGCTTGATTTGCCATTAATTCCTCAATTAAAATACCAGAAAAAAAATCAAACAAATGAGAGAGAGAAAAGAGAATGAGAGAGGGACTCTTGTGCTTGAAGAACAGAGTGAAACACCTTTCTTGCATCTTAGTGACTTCTGTCTAGGCCTAAATCTCTTATAAATTGCAGTTGTATTGTAATTGATTTCATTCTTAACAAAACATCAAATCCTCTTGGTGAGAAACAAAGGAAAGTGAGATTAGCTAAAGAAACAGAAAAAATTCTATTCCAATGATTAAAATGTATGCCTCAGGAATTAAGCAGGCTTGATGCTTTCCTGGATTTACAGCATTTCATTTGTTACTGCCATTAGCTTTAACTGCTTTGGGAAAATTTAACAGAGCTATAGCATGGCTTACAACCATCATGAGCTTCAAAGATTCAAGAGCATGCGAAACATTTCCTTGCAAACTGTGCTTTAATAGGATTACATGGATAGAGTCTTTGAATATTTATTCTGTCTACAAATCAGATAGGATGCATTTTAATGACACATTTAAAATGTTGTCATCTTACGACCCAAAACAATGACACCTAGAAATGTCTAACATTTTTGGAAAAGAAGAAATCACAAGCCTCAAAAACTTTCTTGAAAATATCTAGTATGCATAGTATCCACTTTATTGAACAAATTAAAAAGTAGAATTCATGAAGTGATGGTATTGTGTGTCTGTTCAACAGTGAATTTGGAAAAATTAGATTAAACACAATTATACAAGCAAAAAGCTAAAGTGGCCATGCTAATCTTTCACAATATTTGCTATGAAATGTTTTTTTGCTTCTGAAAGGACAATTATGATACACATTTGGATTGGTTACTCTTGGTTCTCATGCATAGCAAATAAACTGACAATACATAATTAATGCAAATAATGAAGCTGGAAACAAAATCTGAGACCCTGTTCAGATTAATGCCAACTTCTTGAATTGCACAAATTCTTATAGTTTGTTTTGAATTTTGACTGGATTTTCTTAAAATCTTCCTATTTAAACATTTCTAATCTAAAAAATTATGATATAATTTGAATTTAGGGATTCTATGTTTGTATGATTTCAAAGTCATAAAACTTTCTTGAAGTACCTACAATTAGCCTGGAAGTGACTTGAATAAAGTTGTTAACTAATGAACAGAGTCATTAATACTAATCTGCATATGCTCATTGTTCTCTTGAAGGACATTTATTCAACTTTGAGTTTCAGAGCTAATTAGAAGTCATGGTAGGTTGATAAATATTAGGAAAAAAGCTAAATACCTGGGAATAAATTTAATCAAAGAGGTAAAAGATCTATATATTGAAAAACTACAAGGCATTAATGAAAGAAGTGGAAGGAGACATGAATAAATGAAAAGAGATTCTATGCTTCTGGATTAAAAGAATCAGTATTGTTAAAATGTCTACACTGCTCAAAGCAATCTACAGAATCAGTATAATTTTTATCAAAAGTTCAATGGCATTTTTCAAAAATATAGAATAAAAAATCCTAAAATTTGTATGGAATCACAATAACAATAACAATAACAGAATCTGACTCCAAAAGCAAAAGCAACAACAAAAAAAGTGGAGCTACATTATATATATATATGATATATTATATATACATATATACACATTATATATAGCTACATTATACATATGACTATATATATGTGTATATACATACACACACACACATATATATATGCACTACATTCTACATATGAAAATATCCTACACAGCAAAAGAAACCATCAACAAAGTTAAAAGGCAACCTAATAAGTTGGAGAAGATGTTTTCGAATCATATATCTGATAAGGGGTCAATATCTAAAATATATAAAGAACTCATACAACTGAATAACAAAAATATGACCAATCTGATTAAAAATTGGAAAGATCTGAATAGACATTTTTCTAAGGTCAAAAGGTACAATAAAAAGATGCTCAACATTATTAATCACCAGAGAAATGCAAATCAAAACTATGGTAAATCATCCTTTTATACCTATTAGAAGGGCTATTATCAAAAAAATAAGTGGCAAGTGTTGGCTAGGATGTGGAGAAAAAGGGAATCTCTATGCACTTTTGGTGGGAATGTAAATTGGTACAATACTGTTAAAAACAGTATGGTTGTTCCTCAAAAAACTAAAAATAGAACTACCACATGATCCAGCAATTCCACTTTTAGGTATTTATCCAAAGAAAAGGAAAACACTAACTTGAAAAGACATATGCAACTCCATGTTCATTGTAGCATTATTTATAATAGCCAAGATATGGAAACAAACTATGTATTCATTAATGGATTAATAGATAAATAATATATGTATTATATATATTATAATAACACAATAATATAATGATATATATTAACATATTATATATATATGTGTGTGTGTATATATTATATATATATAAATAATTCAGCCATAAAATACAATAATGCCTTTGGGTCTTGAGGACGTTGTGCTAAGTAAAAAAGTCAGAAAAATACCATATGATTTCTCTTATATGTGAAATCAAAAATTTAAAAAAAGAGAAAAACTCAGATTTAGAAAATAGTGGTGTCAGAGTATGGGTTAAGGGCTGGGAGAAATGGGTGAAAGTGTATAAATTTATTAAAAAACTAAAAATAAAATATTTAAAAATTTAATCAGTGTTTAAATTCTCCTTTGTATCTGTCAGCTTTGCTGCTAAATAATCCAAACTCTCAGCGTTTTAGAGCAGACATTTAATCTTTGCCTCTGTAGGTGGTGGTGACTTCAGGTTATCTGTGGTCGCCGTAATTCATTCAGCTTTGCCCTCCTCAGCAAATTTATTTTAAGACCAAGGCTGAAAAATATGATACTACTTTTTTTTTTTTCATTTCCACTTTCTTTAAATTAACATATAATGTATTATTTGTTTTAGGGGTACAGGTATGTGATTCATCAGGCTTGCACAATACACCGCGCTCACCATAATACATACCTTCCCGAATGTCCGTTGCCCAGCCACCCCATCCCTCCCATGCCCCTCCACTCCAGCAACCCTCATTTTGTTTCCTGAGATTAAGAGTCTCTTATGATTGGTCTCCCTCTCTGGTTTTGTCTTGTTTCATTTTTACCTCTTTTCCCCTATGATCCTCTGCCTTGATACTATTTAGGACATATTCCTTCTTTGGCAGGAGGAATTAGCAAGAGAGTAAGACAAACTCTGCATGTAAAATTGCTACTAGGTTGTAGTGTATGTCAACTCTGCTTATATTCCATTCATAAAAATATATCACTAATTGAGCCCAGTATCAGTGGGATAGAATGTATACTCCAAGGATAAAGAGGACAAGTGTGTGTGAATAAATATTTGCAAACATAATAAATCTACCACACCATTATAGGCTCTTTCATGTGGCCATTACCCTCAAGACAGTTTCAGTATAAGATAGGTGGTATGAAATTAAAGTAGATTTGTACTATTCAAAGAGGACTCCCTTTAGGTCCATCCTGCCATAACATTTGTATGCTGGACATATTTTGTAAGAAAAAAAATTAAGTCTTATTTCTATCTGGAATTTAATTTAAGCCATATATTCTAACCACTTCCCATTGTAAAGACTTTCTATTGCTGATTCAGATTGTATTTTCACAAATTATTTTAATTATGTATATGGGAGACAACCTAAATATAGAATCCTAACCAGAGGAAAAATCAAAGCTAATTTATGAGAATAAAAACTAATGTGTTATCATAACACAGGGGTAAGGGTTACTGGGGGAGATTAATTTACTTCTAGTTCTATTTGAGTCTCTTTCTTACTGCTCCAGGGTGAGCTACCTTGCTGGTTCCAAGCTAGATACACTTTCTGTCTCATCCAGATCAGCCAGTTTGACCAGGACCTTGTACCTTTCCACATTTATTTCTATGACTAGTAATAGTTAAACTAATCAATTTTGTGTGTGTTCATATATAGGTGGAGAAATAATAGCACTTTGTTTAGGGGCATTTTTTTTTTTTTGCAAAGTTTAACTGATGACTTTGTAATGCAATAAACCATTCCCTACTCCTTAGAAATTACTATTATTTTTTCATCTGAAAATGAGAAACCAGAATTCCACAATATGGGCCCAGATCAGTCTCATTCAACTCAATATGTCCCACTCTGATCTTCCTTGATGAGTTAGCATCTCTGCTGCTTGTTTAATCTCTTCAAAATATCAAGATCACATCCATTTTTTTACTTTATTTTAATTATATTAAAACATGTAGATATAATTGGAAGAACTACCCATAACATATGATGAACGTCAATTTAATAAAAGGAATAATTCAGCCCCTTTCTCTGGCTCACAGACCTCAACCAATAACAACTATTCTCTATTTTGGCTTGTGTAAAGGCCTTGATATTGGTGACTCACCCATTGACATAAGGGATTCTCCCTCTACTACTTTTACAGAGTTGATAGGGCTGCCTCTGTCATACAAGACAGAGTGATGGGACAAGGGTATGCACAATTTCTCTCTTTTTTTTTCTTAAGATTTTATTTATTTGAGAGAGTGAGAGAGAGAAAGCAGAGCAAACAGGGAGAGTAACAGAAGAAGAGGGAGAGAATCCAAGGAGACCCCTTGCCAAGAGCAGACATGACACAGGGCTCAACCTCACAACCATGAGATCACAACCTGAGCCAATATCAAGATTCAGACTCTCAACTGACTGAGCCACCCAGATGTCCCACACCAAGTTCTAGATGCATAAGCTTTAATGATGCCAAGTAGATTTGCCAGTCTCACAAATTACCAAAAACTTCAGAGCTATTAAATTATGTTAGTTATAGATTAGTTATCCATTCAAATTTATTTTATTATTTTTTAAAAGTACACCTCTTGCTGCCTTAGAGTTAGTAAACAAAAATATCTCTGCATATTTTGTGTCTCTCTCTTTCTCTCTGTACGTTTTAAATATATACACTTAAATGTATTTTGTTTTTCACAACACAAAATTTGTTAGCACGTTTTATGAATATAGTTGTATCCTAGGACATTATTTTTGATTTATGAAGAATAAATGGTCATATTCAGGAATATATTGCCAATAATATTATTTTTTGTTGCTTTGTTTAATGATTTCATAAATAGCTAAAATTATTTTATAAAAATGTTTACTACTTGGGCAAAAATCTGAAAAATTGGTAAAAGGAAAACAAATGCCTCACTAGGTTTCTTAGAAAAGGGAATTTACATTAAGTGTATTACTTATATCAACTTATCCAAGAACAGCCAATTTAAGCCATAAAATGTGTAATACTACCTATATAATAACAAAGCACATGGTACTTAGTGCTAGTGATGATACTATAAAATGTGCATTACTGATGTGTTGTATAATTTTAATGCAATTTTTCCTAAAGGCAATTTGGCCATACATATCTAAAGTTGAAACTGTTTCCACATTTTGTCCAAGTTAATCTACTTTGGAAAACATATTCTAAAGGAAATATTTGTATTTATCCACTACAGGAGAGATTTTAAGTTAAGAAAAGTTACAAAATTATGAATTCATAAATGTAAGTTGCTCCATGAAACTAGAGGTCACTTCATTATTTGTATATTTAAAATTAAACCATCCAACCGGCTAGAAGAAAAGCCTGATACACAGCATTTTTTCAGGGTTTACTGTCCTTGCCTTGTATCAAATCATGTAATAAGCCTGGGGAATTTGGATATCGGAAGAAAAAATGGTGTTCCATCTGCCTTCAACTATTTTCATTATAGTAGCTTTTATTTCTTGCAAGCAAAAGGCCTCAAGGGATAAATATTGATTTCAGAATTTTAAAGTCTCGTTTGAGTTCCTGGTCCATGACAGCAAGCTCTTTTCAGATATTAAATCTGTGGTGACTTAGATACCTCTGTTCCAAGCTTAAACATTGGGCTTCTCATGAAGAGCCTTTAGGAATTAAAAGTCCCCATGGCCAATTTTTACTAGCACCCCTGAAACCAAGCCTAAGGCACTGATTTTTATCAGCAGAGCTGAATTCTGTCAGGTTGAGGTCCACTCTCTGTCTCCTATTCTATTTCACTCCACGGAATCCAAGTGCCAGGAGATTGTGCTGCTTCCCATTCAAACACCAAAGCACCTTAAAGAGCCATATTGGGTTCCCTGGCCTACTTATACAGGCCTAGACCCAGGAACCTCTTATTCTTCCTTAAGAGGAACATAAAGATACATCCTTGAAAACTTTATCTGTGGTTGGACTCCACTTTGTTTATTCTGTCCCAGTCACCATTTTCTAAGAATGTTTGAAATATTCCTTATAGGGTATATTAGTCTTCTATTACTAAGTAAAAAAATCATCACAAATTGAGCTGCTTAACCCAGGATCCATCTATTCTTTCATAATTTCTGTTGACACAGTATAATTGAGTTTTCTGCTCAGAGTCCCAAATTGAGAAATTGAACAGGACTGAGATTTTGAATGGAGCTTGGTGTCTTCTTCCAAGATCATTCACATTGTTGGCAGAATAGATTCCTTGTGATTGTTGTCTCTCTTTTTTTTTTTTTTTTTCAGGTCTCTCTCTCTCTCTTTTTTTTTTTTTTCCTGGTTGTTGTCTAAGGAATCTCTCTTAGCTCTCTAGAGGCTGCTTTTAAGTCTGTGCTATAGCCTCCCTCCATAGACAGTTGGCAGCATGGCTGTTTTTTCTTTCTTCCAGGCCATCAGGAGAACTCTCTGATACTTCACCTTCTTTAAAGTGCTCATCTTGACTACATTAAGTCATCCAGGATTATTTCCTTTTGGATTAACTCAGACTCATCTGATTATTAATCGGACCAGGAGAGTATCTCCAGCATAATACTAACACTTACCAAAATAAAGGAGAGGAAGTTATATAGGGTTTGTACATCAGGGAGGAAAAATCTTCGAAACCGTATTAGAATTCTGGCTACTGGAGTTTTCCCACTGTCTGAATCAATTATTTCATTAGAGTTTGCATTTTTCCCCTTTAATGTAGAATTTTTTACTGTATGAAATTCTAGAAAGTTATACACACTAAGATAATAACAGATCTAATCTCTAGATGGTGAAATTTCAGGGGAAGTTTTACCTTTTTTATTATAGAATTATATTTTGTATACTTCAGTATTGAGGTCTTATCAAGAGTTAAATATTTAAAAACTTGCTCTTCAAAAACAAAAGACCTTATTTGTAGGATGTGTGGATCTGTGGTGTAAATACTCCCAACATGGCCTGTTCTAAGCTACCAATATGTTGTTTCTGAATGAAGAGTCAGCAGGAAATGCATACCATTGACTCCAGCAAGCTGGTACAGCTAGCTTCAGAACACCTATTATTATTACATTTATTATAAAAACGAGCTCTTTTCATTTTAGAAGAAGTGGCATTCCTCTGACACCATTTGGACATGATAGAACTCAATATTGAACTAATAATCACTGAAGTAAAATTTAGAAATCTCTAAAATGAGCAGCACTAAGTTTTACATGTATTTCATTTAAAAGACAAAGAATTTTTACATGATTGATTAGATTGACATATGAGGCAGTTTAAACATAGTAATTCACCATCTGATCATAGGATTCTTCTGAGAATTCAAGTCCTTTGTGATAGTCCAGCATACTTAAGATAAAGCACAAGTCTTTTGGGGGCTAGAGCAAGTTTTTCTTTTTTCAATCAGTATAATCAATAGAAATAGTATTTGAGAACATTAAATATTCTTACTCATGTAAAGGTAAATTTAAAATTATTATTTTAAAAGTTACAATAGGATTATACTATCTCAAAAAGGGAAAACTGAGCAAAAGCAAACTTTAAAATGTTTGGAATTTGGATATCATTTTTATAAGCATATTAAGCTAACAATTGGGAAAATGAGCTTAATACTCAAAGATGAAAAATCACAGACTAGATTGTACAAATGTTCATTTTTTTAAGCATTATTATTTTCACTCTTTTTTCTTTCCTTTTTTTAGGAAACAGATTTTTAAAAACATGGAAGGAAATAACAGTAAAAGGCAAATTTCAGTTTCATTGAATTCACTAAATGAGTTATATCAATCTTGTGCTAATATGTCATATTTATTTAAATAAAGATAGCATGTTTCATCGATGGGAAAACAGATAAAGAATCAAAGAGTAGGTCTTTACTAAGTAGAAACAACATCAAATCTCTAGAGTAGAAGCTTAGCTATCTATAATAATTTGTAAATTAAAAAGATAAATTTCAGGATATGATAAATCAAATATTTCTCCCTGAAGGATAAACAAGTTTATAGAATTGTGACTGGCTTACCCAGTATTTTTTCCAGGAACGGAAATATAATCAGTCATTATATTCAAAGCACTCTAGACTCTAAAACTTGATATGATCTATAAATAGGAAGTAAGTTGAGAAAAAGTGATAAACAAGTGTCCAAAAGTGAATAATAATAATGTCAAGTCAGGAAGGACCAAAAGAGAAACTACTCCAGTTTCAGAAAAGAGAGATATGGCTTATTTCAAATAAATGTTAGTTTATTCAAACCCTTTAGAATTTGTGGAGGATATGGTTTGATTGAATCAGGTTAGTATTTACTGAAATCACATATATAGGTTTATAGATAGACTGGAAATTGTTCTAATAAAGTCTTTCTTATGTAATTGCAGTTACTGGTGCTATGACATATCTCTGGTCACTTGAAATTGGGAAGAAATTTTATGTCAATACCATGGACTGACACCCATTCAGGTAATTCTGTAA
This sequence comes from Taxidea taxus jeffersonii, assembly GCA_003697995.1. Lineage (NCBI taxonomy): Eukaryota > Metazoa > Chordata > Mammalia > Carnivora > Mustelidae > Taxidea > Taxidea taxus. Next base: position 16,558 of record ML112047.1, read on the forward strand.
CAAAAATTGCTCAGTCTTGTCTGTTATGAAGACCAGTGGCATTAATTCAAGGTCACCTCCGAGTTTTCTTTTTTTTTTTTTTAATCTCTGAGGTTTTTTTTTTATCTTAAATCTCTAATTCCCTAATTATAGAAATTGGTAGCGCTTTTACACTCCCCCTATTGTTAACCCCCTCCTACCTCTGCCATAGGAAAATGGGATATGCATTTTAGGCCTTTGGGTCATTGGTTCAGAATCCGTTCAGTTTCACTGCTACTTCCTTTTACATCATTTGTTATCTTCCTTCTAAGTCTGTCTTGTATTTTAGTTAATAGGTCTCAACCAGGTCCTTCAGGCAAAGCCATTATGTTGGTACCAGAATAGGTGTCTTGCCCTGAAAGCCAGCACCTATTGCACTTTCCTCTCCTGAAACTCCTGAATGTTGTGCTCTGGATGCTTTCTGTGAATTATACAAAATATTTATTGTAGATGTTTTCTGTGCATATGACACATCTAATTGCATCTTTCATCTTATCTTTGGGCCATCCCTTATCGTGCGTGTGCAGGCTTATCTAGCCTTCATGTGTCACTTTTTGGTCTGGCATATTATAGCCCCAAGCATACAGTACACCATGAGTTAGTAATATATCACAATTTTCTCTACCCATAAACCCCCACAAATTCTACAAAAGAAAAATTGGATTCAGGGTAATTATAGTGGTTGGGATATGTCCACATATGCTCTACACAGCAAATTAAAGAAAGTAGGTTTACTAGAGAGTCATTCCGACCAAGTTACTTTTAACATTCCTATGTCTCAGAGGCAAAAGTTGATATAAAGGTTCAAAATAATCTCAGGAGGACAGGTGAAAGATGAGGATCCCAAAGCATGGAAAGTTTTATACTAAAGGTATCCCTTTTGGATTCCAACAATATAATGCCAAGAGCTCTAATACTGAGCAAAATCCTAACCTTAGTAGGGCTGTATTTGGCTTGTTGCCTTTGTTCTTTCACAAGCTCTTAGACTTCAAGATACCTACTGTTAATGAAACATTTATTCTGTGTTTCATTCTTTTAATATAAGTCTCTGCAGTGCACAAAATATAAATCCCAGTTGAACTACACTCCACCATCGAGTTAGGAGGGGCACCAGAATGAGGGATAGAGAAATATTCAAGCCTAAGATGTACTTCTGCTATTATTTCCTCTACCTATTCTAGTAGTTGCATATCTGATTAATGATCTGTGAGAGCAGGATCTGTGTCTGACTGGTTCACTGTTTTATCACCAGTTCCTTGCTTGGTATATGATCTATAGTCTATATAAAAAGAATTTTAAGTCAAAGAAGATCTTCAGCCCTAGTCCAATAAATTTTGAAAACTCTTTATGCCACTAGTAATGAAAATAAAAATAATTCCCATGAGATAGAGTTTATAATTTGGGGGGGGGCTTTATCAAAAAATTCAGCAGCAGCTAGATGTGAAGGGATACATAAAATACATTTGATAAAGTATTATCTTTGTTGTTAGATAAAATATATTATTTCCAACTCACAAACATAAAGAGAATCTAGAAAAATCCTCATGTAGTTAAAAAACAGCTAGAGAATTAGAACATTACTGAACTCTGCAGGATAACAAATGATAACCCTGAGGATATAGCTAAATGTGAATCAACAATACCTCAAACAACCTTTACAGTGGCACACCACAGAAAAGGAAGCTTTGATTATATTTAATGTATTTTTATGGAACAAATGCATAGGAATGCATGATGTGGGTAATTAAAGCTAATGAATGGTAGTATGCCTCTGTTTAGCAAATCTGAAATTGACAGAACAAAGTGGGCAATGAAGGTGAGGTCTTATGTGGCAACATAGAAGAAATTAGAATGAGATTATACTCCGAAAACATAAAGTTGTATTGTTGAGGCCCACTATGAAGTTTATGGGCTGAAGAGATAATATCATCAGATGGGTTTTAAACGGTTTGACTCAGGAGACAAATAAAGACCTTAAATTGTTTGTTGTGTTTGGTACTGCCTATGGCTTTGGAAAAGAGAGATCAATAAAAGAAGCAAACAACCAGGAAAAGAATCAGTGGGGTTGTTAAGGAATCTAAGTAGAAAGTTAGTGACAGATAAAGTTGATAATGCTGTAAAAAAGCTAAGAAAAAGTTTCAGCTTCCACTTTTATTAAATTTACAAATATGGAGTTCAGTGTGGTCTATCTTAGGCACAGCATGCTCAGTCTCTTTTCAAAAGACAATTGATTATAAATTTACATGTAGTAAAAATATCTTCTCTGAATACTGTAAGTCTTGGAAGAAAAAATATGAGAGCACTGGCTGGTTCTTGAACATCCTTGAAAAGAACAATACCTTCAAGATCTCTTCTCCAGCTGGTTTCAGCTCTGCAACTGCAGCATTGTTTCTATTATAGCCAGCAGTTGATTCACAAGGCAGATGGCTGAAGTTTCCAAAGGGAAACTGGTGCCTAATCCCCTGGTGGATTCTTAGGAATTGAACATTTCAAGAATATTTTGATTCTATAGAGAGAAGCAAATGAAAAGTAGGCTGTAAAATATTCTACTCATCATGAGCAAACCCAGATGACTCACAATATACTCTTATGAACTATTGATTCGAACCACCCAGGGTGCCAGGGATCAAATAAAAGTATGACTATTATCATAAGCATGATCAAGAAATGTTAGGAGTTAACCTTCCTATCTCACTTAAAGGGGTTTCAAATATCTTTTGTTGAAAGTAAAAATTGTTTCTCTTTCTAGTGTTTATTTTCACCATTTTTGTCCTTCTACTCATATTCATTTTATTCTCAGTGTTCCACTAAAACAGTTCTTCCCGGTCTAGCTTGTGTTACTCCAGGGCCAATTTTAAATCTTTTATTTATTCTTTCATAATGGTAACATTTGACATAGTTGATCATTCATTTCTTTGTGAAACACCTTACCCTGGCTTTGGGAGTGAACCCTGCACTTTCTTTTGGTTCTCTTCCTGATCTAGTCATCCTCAGACTGCTTTGCTGATTTTTCCTCAACTCTCTGACTTCAGCTGTTGAAAGGTCTCCAGACTCAGTCCTTGAAAATACTCTGTCTAAACAGATGCTTCAGATTAATTCTTCAAGTCCCAGTCTATTTTCCCCACCAAGTCTGTTTTCTGATGATTCACAAAATGTCATCTCTAGACTTCTTCCTTGAATCCCAGGATTCTATATCCAAATACTTAATCTACTTTATGTCTCAAATTTAATATTTGAACCTGAATTTTCCTTGAATTTTCCTGAACCTGAATTTTCCTTGCTGTGAACTGAATGTTCCTATCCCTTCAAAATTTGTACGTTGAAACTTAATCCTCGAATGTGATGGTATATGGAGGTTTGGGGCCTTTGAGAAGTGATTAGCACAAATGGTATTGGTATCCTTATAGAAAGAGGCCCCAGAGATCTCCTTTGTTCTTTCTGCCATATGAGGACACAGTAAAAATGTGGCTGCCTCTGAACCAGAAGAGGTCTTTCACCAGACACTGAATCTTCCAGTACCTTGGGTTTCAGGCTTCCAGTCTCCAGAACTGTGAGAAATAAATTTCCATTGGCTTTATAAGCAGAGTACCCAGTTTATGGTATTCTGTTCTAGCATCACAAATAGACTAAGACATTTCCCATGGTCTCCTTATCTCACTAAATAACCTTGTTTCTATTGCTCAGGTTTTGAACTTTTATGCTACCCTTGACTCATCTCTTTTTCTTACAACCCACAACCAATCCATCAGACACAATTTCAAAATAAGCCTAGGGTCTGACCATATCTCCCCACCTGTACTGTGATACCCTGGTCCATACCCTTGTCTCTTACCTGGATTACTGCAATGGTCTTCTAAAAGGTCTTTCTCATTCTGTCTTCATCTGCCTATAGTCAATTCTTAACACAGCAGCCAGATGGCTCCATTTTTAAACATTTTAATTATAGTAGTCCTTTGATCAAAACCTCCAGGGTCTTCTCCTCTAATTTAGAGTACAATCTAAAGCCTTTAAAATACAGCTTGGTCTCATATTCTACAGCTCTGTCCTTTCACTTCTGGGTTCTTGATTCACATAGGCTGTCTCATTATTCCCTGAATACTTTCAAGTCAGGATATGCCCAGCAGCTTTTCTACTTGCCTAAAATAACTTTCCCAAAATCTCTCTATGATTTGAATTTCCTTGTTTCTCCAATTTCAGTTCAGTGAGGACTTTACTGATTTTCGTAAAATGCCACTTCTATTATACTTTTCAATATCTGATAGAATACATAGCCATTTATTTATTTATTTATTTTTAATCTCCCACACTAGATTTAAACTCTGGAAAGGCAAAGTGGGTTTTGTTTTGTTTTTTAAGTTTTTGTTGTTGTTGCTTTTTTAAATTTTCCATAGATATTCTTAGCACCTATATATATATATATATATATATATATATATATAACACTAATGTATAACATGCTGAGTAACTATTTATTCAGTAAATAAATGGATGAGTGAATATATTATCCACTCATCATAAGAGTGAAAGTACATCCTCTTTAAGCTTCCTCATTCAATTTCATACTATAAATATTCAAATTAGAAATTAATCTATTATTTCACTAATTGCTTAATGTGTATGAAAGAAGAAAAATATCTTTTTGCCTTCTAATTAAACAGGTATTAGAATATCATCTCCATCTTTAAATATTACTTATTTTTATTAAAAAACATTTATTATTTAATTATGGTTGAAATACAATATTTACATTAGTTTTAGGTATACAGAATACTGATTTGACAATACTGTGTTATGCAGTGTTCACCACAATAAGTGTGGTCACCATCTGTCACCATATAAAGTTATTTAAATATTATTGACTATATTACCTATGTTCTACTTTTCATCTCTGTAACTTACTTATTTTATAATGGGAAATTTTGTACCCCTTAGTCCCCTTCACCTATTTCATCTACTACCCACTCTCCTTCTCTCTGGCAGACACCAGTTTGCTCTCTGTATTTATGAGTTTGTTTCTGTTTTTCTTTGTTTCCTTTGATTTTTAGATACCACATATAAGTGAAATTAAATGGTATTTGTCTTTGTCTGATTTATTTCACTTAGAATAATACTCTACAGGCCCATCTATATTATTGCAAATGATACGATCTCATTGGGGGGGGCTGGGTAATATTCATGTGTGTGTGTAGCATCTTCTTTTTCATTTGTCTATTAATGGGCACTTGGGTTGCTTCAGTGTCTTTGTTATTTTAAATAATAACATAGAGATGCATGTATCTTTTTAAGTTAGCGCTTTAATTTTTTTTGAGGTAAATTCTCACTACTAGAATTACTAGACCTATGGTATTTATATTTTTAATTTTTTGAAAAGCTTCCATATGTTTTTCCACAGTGGCTATCCTAATTTATATTCCTACCAACACTATATGAGTGTTCCCCTTACATCTTCACTAACACTTGTTTTTTCTTGTCATTTTGATACTAGCCATTCTGACTGGTGTGAGGTTAGTGATGTTGAGCATCTTTTCATGTATGTGCTGGGCATCTGTATGTCTTTGAAAAAATGTCTATTCAGGTCGTCTGTCCATTTTTTATTGGATTATCCGTGGGAGAGGGAAGGTTAGTGTTGAATAGTGTGAGTTTTTATATATTTTGGATCTTAATCCCTTACTGAATATATAATTTGAAAATAATCTCCATTAGCTAGGTTACCCTTTCATTTTGTTGATGGTTTTCTTTGCTGTGAAAAAGATTTTTATTTTGGATTAGTTTCAATATTATTTTTGCTTTTATTTTCTTTGCCTAAGGAGACACCCATAAATCTGTTGCTAAGATTGATGTCAAAGAGATTACTGCCTATGTTTTCCTTAGGAGCTTCATGGTTCAGAACTCACATTTAGGTCGTTAATCCATTTTGAGTTTATTTTTGTGTATGATATAGGAAAGTAATACAGTTTCATTCTTTTGCATGTAGCAGTCCAGTTTCCCCAGCACCAATCATTGCAGACTGATTTTCCCCCATTATGTATTCTTGTCTCCATTGCTCTAGATTAATTGACCATATAGGCATGGATTTATTTCTGGGCTCCCTATTCTTTTTCACTGATCTATGTATCTATTTTTTGTAACAGTACCATACTATTTTGATTCATAGAGATTTTTAGTATATTTTGAAATCCAGGATGATGATACCTCCAGGTTTGCTCTTTTTTCTTAAGATCATTTTGACTCTTTGAGGTCTTTTCTGGTCCTATACACATTTTAGGATTATTTGTCCTAACTCTGAAAAATATTCTTGTCATTTAAATAGGAATTAATCTGAGCACCTGGGTGGCTCAGTTGGTTAAGCAACTGACCTCACCTCAGGTCATGGTCCCAGAGTCCAGGGATTGAGTCCTGCATCGGGCTCCCGACTCTACAAGGAGTTTGCTTCCTCTGACCTTCTCCCATCTCGTGTTCTCTCTCTCTTTCAAATAAATAAATAAAATCTTTAAAATAAATAAATAAATAAACAGGGATTAATCCTATAGATTACTTTGGGTTATATGGACATTTAAAGTATATCAATTCTTCCAATTCATTGTTTATGAAATATCTTTCCATTTGTTTCTCTCATTTTCAGTTCTTTCATCAATGTTTGTAGTTTTCATCATATAGGTCTTTCACCTCCCTGATTCAGTTTATTCCTAGGTATCTTATTCTCTTTGGTACAACTGTACATCAGATTATTTTCCTAATTTCTCTTTCTGCCAATTTATTTTTAGTGTAGAGAAATGCAACACATTCCTGCATATTTTGTATCCTGCAACTTTACTGAATTCATTTTATCTGATTTTTGGTGGAGTCTTTATGGTTTTCTATATAGTCTATATGGTTTTCTATATATAGAAATCCTATATATAAGTTTGCAAATAGTGCCAGTTGAACTTCCTTGATAATTTGGATACCTTTTATCTCTTTTCCTTGTCTGATTGCTTCAGCTAGGGCTTGTAGTACTATGTTGAATAAAACTTACATCAATGAACAAATGACAGTGAGAAAATCTCTTCCTTTCTCCCTCCCTCTTCCCTACCCCCTTTTCCCACTACTACCGTGTTTTTAAATTTTATTTCTCCCACTTTTTTTAAAGATTTTATTTATTTATTTGACAGAGAGAGAGATCACAAGTAAGCAGAGAGACAGCAGAGGGGGAGGGGGAAGCAGGCCCCCCATTGAGCAGAGAGCCCAATGCAGGGCTTGACCCTAGGACTCTGAGACCATGACCCAGCTGAAAGCAGAGGCTTAACCCACTGAACCACCCGGGTGTCTCTCTCCTACTTTTAAAAATTTAAATTCAGTTAATTAACGTATAATGTATTATTAGTTTCAGAGGTACAGGTCAGTGATTCATCAGTCTTTATAATGCCCAGTGGTCATTACATTACATGCCCTCCTTAATGTCCATCACCCAGTTACCCCATTCCCCTGCCCCCACTCCTACAGCAACCCAGTTTGTTTCCTATGATGAAGAGTCTCTTATGGTTTGTCTCCCTCTATGAATTACTGTCATTTTCTCCCTTTATATTTGTTAATGTTTGCTCTATGTATTTCGATGCTTCTATGTTGGGTACATAGATATTCATAATTTTTATATTTTCTTGCTGGATTGTTCTCTTTATCATTATGTAAAGCTCTTTTGTCCCTTGTTACAGCCTTTGTTTTAAAACCTATTTTGTCTGATATAAGTATTGATACCCTGGCCTTTTTTCCCCCCACTTCCATTATCATGGATCTATATTTTCCCATTCAGTCTGTATATGTCTTTAGGTCTGAAGGGAGTCTCTTCAGACGGGTTCTTGGTTTTTTTCTTTTCAATTCAGTTACATTGTGTCTTTTAATTGGAGCACTTAAACCACTGAAATTTAAAGTAACTATTGATAGGTATGTATTTATTGACAGTCTGTTAATTGTTTTGATTTTTCTTTGTAGTTCTCTATTCCTCTCTTCTGTCTTCCTTGTGATTGATGACTCTTTAGTATTATGCTTGGATTTCATTCTTTTTATTTTTCTGTGCATCTATAATAGATTTTTGGTTTGTGGTAATGTTGAGTTCATCTATAACATTACAGAGGAGTCTATATTAAGTTGATGATTGCTTCAGTTTGAACACATTCTAAAAGTACTACATGTTTACTCCCCACTCCACTTTTTATTTTTTAAGACTTATTTATTTTCTTGGGAGAGTGAGCATGCACTTGGGAAGTGGGGGTAGGAAGGGCAGCAGGAGAGAGAGAGAGAGAGAGAGAGAGAATCTCATGCAGACTCCTTGCTGGGTATGAAGCTAACTCAGGGCTCAGTCACACAACCCTGAGATCATGACCTGAGCTGAAATCAAGAATTGAACTGAGTCACCCAGGTGCCCCTCCTCAGTCCATGTATTATGTATATGATAACATATTTTATTTTTTAAAAAATTTTGTGTGTTTCTTAGTTATCTTTTAGATATAACTGATTTTACTACCTTTGTCTTTTAACCTTCATACTAGCTTTATAAGTGATTGATTTACTATCTTTATTGTATGATTTCTTTTATTTGTTAATTTTTTTTCTTTCATATATATATACATATATGTGTGTGTGTGTGTGTGTGTGTATTTTTCCTTTTGTGTGTGTGTGTATGTGTGTATTTACTTCTGGTCATAATCATGGATCTATTTCACATCTGTTTAAAGAAGTCACTTTAACATTTCTTGTAAGCTCAGTTTAGTCATGGTGAATTCCTTTAACTTTTGTTTGTCTGGGAAACTCTTGTGTGTGTGTGTATATGTGTATTTACTTCTGGTCATAACTATGGATCTTTTCACATCTGTTTAAAGAAGTCCCTTTAACATTCTTGTAAGCTGAATTTAGTGGTGGTGAACTCCTTTAACTTTTGTTTTGTCTGAGAAACTCTTTGTCTATCCTTCAACTCTGAATAATAAACTTGCCAGTAGAATATTCTGGGTTATAATTTTTTTTTTCTTTTAGTGTTTTGAATATATCATACCACTCCCTTCTGACCAGAAGATTTGCTAAAAAATCTGCTGATAGCCTTATGAGGTCTATGTAGGTAACTAGCTGCTTTTCTCTTGTGCCTTTAAACTTTGTATTTAATCTTTAATATTTTAACTATTATGTGTTATGGTATGGACATGTTTGGGTTCATCATTTGGGGGACTTTCTTCACTTTCTGATTAGGAAAGTTTTCAGTTAATGTTTTTTCATATAAGTTTTCTCACCCTTTCTCTTTCTCCCTTCTTCTGGAAAGCCTATAATGTGAATGTTAGTCCATGTGATGTCTCAGTGATCCCGTAACCTATCCGCCTTTCATAAATTCTTGGGTCTTTTTTTCTTTTTGCTTTTCAGTTTGGGTGCTTTACAGTACCCTGTCTTCCATTTCACAGACCTGTTCTCCATCCTCTGTCTTCTTGTTGATTCCCTCAAGTGTACTCACTTCAGTTATTGTATTATTCAATTCTGGTTCTTTTTCATATTTTCTCTCTCTTTGTTGAACTTCTCACTGAGTACATCCACTCTTCTCTCAAGTCTGGTGAGCAGCTTTATGACCATTACTTTCAATTCTTTATCAGGTAGATTGCTTATCTCCATTTATTTTTTAGGTTTTTGTTTCTTTTTTTTTGTTTTGTTTTGTTTTGTCTTGTTCTTTCTTTTTTTTTTTTTTTTTTTTAAATCTGCCTATTTTTTTTTTTTTTTTAAGTTTTTGTTTGTGAAAGCGAGCATGAGCGGGGTGGGGGGAGGGGCAGAGGGACAAGCAGACCCCCGCCACCCTCCCCAGAACAGGAGGGGAGCCTAGCTAAGGCAGGCACTCAAGGCAAGGAGCCAACCTAGGCACCCCCTAGCCACAATTTACATACTTGGTCATCAAGGGACATTTCTATCACAATTCCGTCGGTGATCTAACAGGAGGGAGAATTCAGTACTTCACAAATCAGAAACACAACAGCAGTACAGGTGAAAGGCCTCACGTTTATTACCAAACCAACCCACTGGTGCAGAGCTATAGTAACAGAAAAATCTTTCTCTGATAAAAGGTATGTTGGCCAGGCAGAAAGGTATTTACAGGATGACAGAATAGAACACATGATCTTCAAGGAGCTTAATTAAATACGTGCTGCCAATTATGTGTGTCATCGCATGATGTGGGACGCCTTAGAGACCCAGCTTGGTTCTCCTCCAGTGCCTCCTCTTGGAGTTGTACCTGATTTTATTACCAGTTTTCATCCGAATCCACTGGGGAATGGGACGATTCTGCTTTTGTTTCTTGGCCAGGAATCGCTTGATCCTGAAAGTCTTGTGAGAAGACATGGTCAATAACAGCAAGCGGCACACAGCAGGATGGCGGCAAAAGAGAAAATTGTTCTTTCTTTTAGATGATATTCCTCTGTCTCCTCATTTTGTTTGACTCTTTGCTTTTACTCCTATAAATTAGACAAAACAACTACTTTTCCTAGTCTTGAAGGAATGCCTTTGTATAGTAATGTACCCTGCACAAACGCTTGTGTCTCGCAGTTTCGACTGGATGGCTGGCATTGTAGGGGGCATGGGCTAGGGATCCTGGGGCACTCCACATTTGAGTGTCAAGATGGGACAGCTGAAGCTGAAACAGACTCAGGCTAGGGGGGTGGTCTCAGGGTACTTGATGTAGGAGGGTGGCATCTCAGTGGAATAGCAGGAACAGAAGCCTATGTAGGCTTGGTTGTCTCAGGATACTTTGTGCCTCTTGTTGCCAGAACAAGATGGCTGGAGCTATAGGTGTTATTGTTCAAGGGTTTCCTGGTATATGCTGCACTGGGGCTACCTTTTGGGAATGGCTGGAATTTGGATGGTTAGGTGGAACCTCCTTTTGGGGACAACTGGAGCTAGTGTGGGCTAGGGTCCTAGGGCTTGCTCAGGCAGCTAGCTAGCCAGAGTACTCATAAACTGCTCCTCTTTGCACTATCAAGGTGTAGGCAAAAATGAAACATGGTGTTCACTGCTCCCTCCAACTCCAGAAAGCATTCCTGCCATCCCTCTAGGACTATTTCCATTATATTCTAGTTGTTTTTAAACTGTGGCATTTTTTTTTCCCCTGTGCCCGATGCATCTGGGCCTGCTATGGGCTAGAGATCTGAAGGGTCAGACTGCCCAGAGTGCTCAGACCCTGCTTCTGTCTGTGTTGTCAAGGTGGAGAAGTATAAACAATGGTACTCTAGCCCCTCAGACTCCAAAGAACATTCGACAGGTTGCCTTCCATTTGGCAGACATGCAAAGGCTGGTTCCTTTAAGTTCTAGTTGCCCTTTTAAACCATGACTTTTTTTTGTGCCCCTGGGCAAATGAATCTGCTCTCAGTCCTCAGTAGTATCCTTCTCCACTGTAGTTCAGTGTCAGGGCTGGGGTCTTTGTCTTTCCTCTGTTCTGTTTGTGGTCTCTCCAATTTTCTATTGTGTAGAAGTTATTCAGTCAGCCCTTAGTTTTTCTTCAGGAAGAATTGCTGTATGTGAAGGCACATATTCACTATATCCAAGGAAGAAGGGAGTTCGGACTCTTCCTATATTGCCATCTTGGACCTCCCTTTATCTTTAAAGTCACCTATGCCTATCTCCTGAATTACATTACCCTTCCTGCACTCCAAAATAACTACTATTCTGACTTCCATGATTATCATAGAATAATAGTTTAACATATATGTTAAACTCCATAGTTTAACATATGTGGATGAATTGCTAAATAACATTTTATAGTTCTCCTGTATTCTGTTCTATGTAAGTGGAATTATGTGATTGGGATTTTTCTGCAACTTGTCTTATTTCACTTAAAATAATTTTAAGATTTGTCTATTTATTAATTTATGGATTCCTCAAAAGTTTCGGAGCATCTTATATATGCCACACACCCTTCTATGGTCTCAGACTATATCAGCGAATCAGACAAATATTTTATCATAGGGATCACATTCTACCAAAAAAAAAAGTAACTAATAAAAATGAGTAAGTAAAATAAGCAAGTTAAATACATAGGATATTTAGATGAAATATACAGAAAAAAATGGAGTATGGGGAATCAGTAGGACTATGCAGGCATTGGAGGAGGAGAGTTTCCTGTATTAGGTAGGGTGGCCAGGCGAGGCCTTATGCAGCAGATGATTTTTAGCAAAATCTTAAAGAAAATAAGAATATTAGCAAGATGATTTTAGGATAATAACATTCCATGCAGCAGAAACAAGTAGAGCAAAGAATTCAAGGCAGGAACATGACTGGTGTGATTGAGAACCAGCAAGAAGACCAGTATGACTGGAGTAGAGTGAGCAAGAAAAATCAGGAGATGAAGTTAGAAATTTAATGGGGATCCAGAACCCATATTGTTTTATGAGCCACTGTATAGCTATCAGTCTTTTCTGTGAGTGAAAAGGAAAACTACTACAGCATTTTCAACAGAGGAGTGACACAATCTGCCTTATATTTTAAAAGTATTTTTCTATTGCTTCAATGAAAATCAATGATAGAGAACAGAAATGAAGGTAAGAAAGCAGTTTGGTAGCTATCACAGTAACATAATCCTGATAGAATTTCTTGACAAATTGGATGTGTGCATGAATGAGAGAAATCAAGAATGATCTCATAGTTTTTGCCCCAAGTAACTGGAAGAATGCCATTTCCATCCATTGAGGTGCTTATACCATCACAGTCCCATTTAACTTTGGCCTCTGTAGAAGGCTGATGGATCATAGAGCATGATAGCAGACTATCATAAGCTCAATCAAGAGGTGTCTCCAATTGCATTTGTTCCTTAATGGTGATAGTGAATATAGTCCCCGACACCTGGAAAATTAGCTATCAAGCTGATTGATGCATTTTTTTTCTCAATACCAATAAACAAAGAGCATCAGAAGTCACTTACTTTCAGCTGGCAGAATATAACTGCACTGTTTTGCCACAAGGCTTTATCAATTCCTGGGCTTCGCTCCATAATTTAACTCAGTGGGATCTTAATTATCTTGTTTCCTATAGGAAATCATGCCAGTCTATTACATTGATTGTCCATGCTGATAGGATATATTGATTGGTAAGTAGCAGGTATCCTAGATACCTTGAAAGATACATGCATAGTAGACTATGGAAAATAACATGACAGACTTTTAGGTGCTTGCCACTGAATTAAATGTTTTAGCTGTTCAGTTGTCTAAAGGATGTTGAATGCCCCTTCCAGGTGTCAGATAAGTTGCATCTCAGACCCCCTAAATATATGAAAAGCACAATGCCTCCTGGATCTTTTTAGATATACAGATGACATAGGTCAAAGTTTAATGGATTGCTCAATTGATACATATATTTGAAAATGCTATTCCTACCTATTTACCTGGTAAGCCATAATACTGAGAGCTTTGAGTGGGACTCATAGTCATGAAACCCTTCTAGCTAGCCCATATTACAGAGCAAAGAGTGTTATTACTTGTAATTATATACCATATATATATACATATAAATTATGATTCATTAAAATCAAGAGTGTTTATGGTGTCTATTATCAGACTGCAATGTTATCTGGTGACTCTGTCAAGTACTGATGGAGAATTGCAGAGTAGAACATTGAGTCTGAGGGGAAGAAAACCTGAACTGTTCACGCTGAACTAGGTATTATCTAGCAAAATATTGAGTTGGGCATAATCTCATAAAATCAGCTGAGGAGCATTCCTTCATTTTTCATTTTCTAGAAGAATGAAGTTAAATTGGGAATTACTATTTATTGAATACCAAATATTCCTAGAAAGCCTTATAAGCCTGTCTATCTGTTTGGGATTTTTAAAATTACTTACTACATATCATTGATATTACTCAAATTTTCTGTGACTTCTTGATCAGTATAGGAATTTCTCATTTATGTTAAAATTTCTTGAATTTGTTGGCATATGGTTGTTTATAATAGTCTCTTAAATTTTTAATCTCTGCTGCATAGGTGCTTATGTTTTCTTTTCATTCCTAATAATTTTTCCTCATACCTTGTTATATTTTGTCCCATCTTAATGTGTCTTAGACTTCCCTATTCTAAAATATATACACAAGTACATATCCATTGATTCAGGTTTTCTTTTAAATTGAAAACTTAATTCTTGCCTTTTGCAAACAAACACCTTTAAAAGATAGTGAGCAACAATATGTTTATCACTTATATAAAGCCAGACTGAAAAAAAAAATCACTCCAAACTTAGCTAAAACATTGATTATTCTTTAGGATTTTGTGGGTTGACTAGGAGGTTCCTTTTATGAGTTCCTCCATCCCACTCATATGGCCACACTTAACAAGGGAGGAGGCTAAGCTGAATAGTCTGGGATTTTTTCACATGCCTCCAGTTGGCTGGCACACTTTGCTTCTCCTCCATGTGGCCTCTTCTCCCTATACTAAAGTAAACCTTCTTCCTTCACTGAAGTGTCAGCGTAGCATTCTAAGGGGAAAAGGTGGAATCTCAAAGTCCTCTGTGCCTTAGACTTTAGAACTGTCATTTCTAACACATTACATTTACCATAACTAGCCACCACAACAGCCTAGATTCAGGGAATGGGGAGACAGCCCTCACCTCTTGATGGAAGATGCTACAAAAAATTGTGGCAGTTTAGTCTCCTATAGTCTGTCTTTTGGCCACAGTAATTACATAATTCTTCCATGCAAAATGTGTTCACACTTCCAAAGACTCTACCAAAGTCTCATCAAATCATAGCATCAGGATTGAAGTTTTTGATTTCATGATCTGTATCAGTTCTGGGTGAGGCTTTTCAGGTGTAAATTTTCTTAATCCAGAGACTTGTGAAATAAAGAGATAATAATTTGTCTACCATCCACATTCCCCAAAACATATAACAGCAAAATAAGTATAGGGATTGCACTATCATTTTGAAAAGGAAAAGGAGGGACAGAGCAGCCAGTGGACTGTAGAAATTCTCATGATTCTAAATTCCAGGAAGGTATATGCCACCACTTCTCCTACCTCCTAGGACAAGAAATTAGACTTGACAATGATCTGTTTCCATTTTCTGGGAATGGTTCCCTAACCTGTATTATTATTATTATTATTTTATTTTTTCAGTGTTCCTAGATTCATTGTTTATGTACCACATCTAGTGCACCATGTAATACATGCCCTCCTTAATATCACCACCAGGCTCACCATCCCTGCACTTGCATCCCCTCTAAAACCCTCAGTTTATTTCTCAAAGTCCACAGTCTCTCGTGGATCATCTCCTACTCTGCTTTCCCCCAGTTCACTTTTCCTTTCCTTCTCCTAATGTCCTCCATGTTATTCCTTATGTTCCACAAGTAAGTAAAACCATATGGTCATTGACTTTCTCTGCTTGACTTATTTCAGTCAATATAATCTCTTCCACTCCTATCCATGTTTATACAAAAGTTGGGTGGTCATCCTTTCTGATAGCTGAGTAATATTCCATTGTATATGTGTACCACATCTTCTTTATCCATTTTTCTATTGAAGGGCATCTTGGCTCTTTCCACAGTTTTGACAATCGTGGACATTACCGCTATAAACATTGGGGTACAGTTAGCCCTTCTTTTCACTACATCTATATCTTTGGGGTAAATACCCAGCAGTGCAATTGCAGGGTCATAGGGTAGATCTATTTTTAATTTTTTTGAGGAATCTCCACACTGTTTTCCAAAGTGGCTGCACCAACTTGCATTCCCACCAACAGTGTAAGAAGGTTCCACTTTCTCCACATCCTCTACAATATTTGTTGTTTCCTGTCTTGTTTATCTTTGCCATTCTAACTGGTGCAAGGTGGTATCTCAATGTAGTTTTGATTTGAATTTCCCTGATGGCTTATGATGATGAACATTTTTTCAAGTGTCTGCCAGCCATTTGTATGTCTTCTTTAAAGAAGTGTCTGTTCATGCCTTCTGCCCATTTTCTGACATGATTATGTTTTTTGGGTGCTGAGTTTGAGGAGTTCTTTATAGATCTTGGATATCAGCCCTTTGTCTGAGGTATCATTTGCGATTATCTTCTCACATTCCATGGGTGACCTCTTTGTTTTTTTGACTGTTTCCTTTGCTGTGCATAAGCTGTTAATCTTGATGAAGTCCTAATAGTTCATTTTTGCTTTTGTTTCCTTTGCCTTTGGAGACATGTCTTGAAAGAAGTCACTGTGGCCTATGTCAAAGAGGTTACTGCCTATGTTCTCTAGGATTTTGATAGATTCCTGCCTCACATTCAGGTCTTTTATCCATTTTGAGTTTACTTTTGTGTATGGTGTAAGAGAATGGTTGAGTTTCATTCATCTATGCATAGCTGTCCAATTTTCCCAGCACCATATATTGAAGAGATTGTCTTTTTGCCAGTGGATATTTTTTCCTGCTTTGTCGAAGATTATTTGACTATAGAATTGAGGGTCCATAGCTGGGCTCTCTACTCTGTTCCATGTGGAACATGGTCTATGTGTCTGTTTTTGTGTCAGTACCAAGCTGTCTTGGTCATCACAGCTTTGTAATAAAGCTTGAAATCAATGCTTTGAAATCAATGCGATGCCCCCAGCTTTTTCTTTATAACATTTCCTTAGCGATTGGGAGTCTTTTCTGGTTCCATACAAATTTTAGGATTGTTTGTTCCAGCTCTTTGAAGAATGCCAGTGGTATTTTGATCAGGATGCCATTGAAAGTACAGATTGCTCTGGGCAATATAGACATTTTAATAATGTTTATTCTTCCAATCCATGAGCATGCAATATTTTTTCATCTATTTGTGTCTTCTCTAATTTCTTTCATGAGTGTTCTGTAACTCCTTGTGTACATATCCTTTACCTCTTTGGTTAGGTTTATTTCCAGGTATCTTATGGTTCTTGGTGCTATAGTAAATGGAGTTGATTCTCTAATTTCCCTTTCTATAGTTTCTTTGCTGGTGTATAAGAAAGCAACTGATTTCTGTACATTGATTTTTTTTTATCCTGCCACATTACTGAATTGCTGTATGAGTTCTATTAATTTGGGTGTGGAGTCTTTTGGGTTTTCCACACAAAGTATCATATCACCTGAGAAGAGAAAGTGTTTGACTTCTTCTGTGCCAATTTGAATACCTTTTATTTCTTTTTGTTGTCTGATTGCTGTTGCTAGGACTTCTAGTACTATCTTGAACAAGAGTGGTGAGAGTGGGCATCTTTGTGGTGTTCCTGAACTCAATGGAGAGGTTCTCAGCTTTTCCCCATTGAGAATGATATTCGTTGTGATTTTTCATAGATGGATTTTATGAAGTTGAGGAATGTTCCCTCTATCCCTATACTTTGAAGAGTTTTAATCAGGAACAGATGCTGTATTTGTCAAATGCTTTTTCTGTATCAATTGAGAACACCATTTGGTTTTTCTCTCTTCTCTTATTGATTTGTTCTATTACATTGATTGATTTGCAAACGTTGAACCAACCTTGCATCCCAGGGATAAATCCCATCCTGGTGGATAATCTTTTTAATGTACTGTTGGATCCTATTAGCTAGGATCTTGTTGAGAATCTTGGCATCCATATTCATCAGGGATATTGGTCTGAAATTCTCCTCTTTGATGGGGTCTTTGGCTGGTTTGGGAATCAAGGTAATGCTGGCTTTATAGAAAGAGCCTGGAAGTTTTCCTTCTGTTTCTATTTTTTGAAACAGCTCAGGAGAATAGGTATTATTTCTTCTTTGAATGTTTGTGGAATTCCTCAGGGAATCTGTCAGGTCCTGGACTCTTGTTCTTTGGGAGGTTTTTGATCACTGCTTTAATCTCCTTACTAGATACTGGTTTATTCAGGTTGTCAATTTCTTCCTGTTTCAGTCTTGGAAGTTTATAGGTTTCCAGGATCCATTTCTTCTAGATTGCTTAACTTATTGGCATAAAACTGTTGTTAATAATTTCTGGTGATTGTTTCTATTTCCTTGGTGTTAGTCATGATCTCTCTCCTTTCATTCATAATTTTATTAATTTGGGTCCTCTCTGTTTTCTTTTGTATTAGTTTGGCCAGTGGTTTATCACTTTTATTAATTCTTTCAAAGAACCAGCTTCTAGTTTCATTGATGGTTTCTACTGTATTTATAGTTTCTAACTCATTGATCTCTGCTCTAATCTTAATTATTTCCCTTCTTGTGTGTGGGGTTGGCTTAATTTGTTGTTGATTCTCCAGTTCTTTAAGGTGTAAAGGAGTTGGTGTATTCAGGATTTTTCCATTTTTTTTGAGTGAGGCTTGGATGGCTATGTATTTCCCCCTTAGGACCGCCTTTGCCGTATCCCATAGGTTTTGGACCAATATGTCTTCATCCTCATTGGTTTCTATGATTTGTTTAAGTTCTTATTTGATTTTCTAGATGATCCAAATATTCTTAAGCAGGATGGTCTTTAGCTTCCCCTAACCTATTTTTCTCTTCAGAAATTGGCTCTGCCCTCTGGGCTTTTAGCTCAAGACCTTGGACTGATGGTCTGCCCTTAGTGATTTCTCAGTCACTGAAACTGTCTCTTTTTCTTTTTCTACCCTTCCTTTCCTTTCCCTTCCTCTCTTTCTTTATTTCTTTTTTTTTTCTTATTAATAAGAAATAGTCTCTGTTTGCCACTGTGTAGTTTTCCTAGAGGCTTTTGTTCATTTTAATCTACCATGGTCCCTTTAGCTCAAGCCAGTAGTGTTGATAATTTCTTCTTATAATTTTCTAGTTTCCTATGAATTTGAGTCATGTTTCCTCCATGATCTAAAAGGTAAATCCACAATTCATTTTGAAACAGACCACTATTTGAGGAATACATGAAACTTCTAAGAGATAATGCCCTTATGATTTTCAGAGATTTTTTTTTCTTTTTTTCTAGTTGAAAGGGTTTACTAGTAGTAACTTAACTCTCTGAGATCTTAAACCCTTAAATTTCATAAGTACTCTAAGGCCAATTTGTATTTAAAGAATCTTTTATGGGGAGAAGATGGAGAAGAGAAATAGATTTGTTTTCCAACCCATAGTATATACCACATTTTCTGTACTTTCTGAAGATTTTTTTTGCTGCTTGAACTTCAGTTTATGTCTACCTTCCCATTGTCATGTGAACCTGTAAGAAGCCAATTGACATTTTTTTTTTTTTTAATATTCTGTCTGGAAATTTCCTTGGCCAGATTCTCAAGTTCATTGGTTTTATTTTTTATCTTCTAAGGTTTTCATATGACATTGTTATCAATTGTTTGTCCACTACATTATACCAACTATCCTACATAATACACATCACCTTTTCTCAAGCCTTCAATAGCAATTTCTTCATTGGTCTCTCAGAATCCACTAACACTCTCTTAGCTGCTTTTATAGTTTTCTTCCTATTATTTTGGCCAAAACTAAATGCCACATATTTTAGATTTTTGTTATGGCAGCAACCTGGTTTTAGATAGCAATTTCTACATCAACTGTTTATTATTGCCTGGTGAATATCCTCCAAATTTAGCGGTCTATTCTCAAGATCCCATAGGTTGTCTGGGTGTTTCCTCTGCTGCTTTCCCCTGGGCTTACTCATGTGGCTTGTTCAGCTGCATCTTTGGCTGAATTAGTTATTAACATGTCAAAATAAGTGCTAATTTTTTTCCGTGGGGCACTTCATTTCCACCCCATGTGGCTAATAGGCTAGACTAGCATCCTTTTTTTTTTTTTAAGATTTTATTTATTTATTTGTTAGAGCGAGAGAGCACAGGCAGACAGAGTGGCAGGCAGAGGCAGAGGGAGAAGCAGGCTCCCTGCCGAGCAAGGAGCCCGATGTGGGACTCGATCCCAGGATGCTGGGATCATGACCTGAGCCGAAGGCAGCTGCTTAACCAACTGAGCCACCCAGGCGTCCCTAGACTAGCATCCTTACATGGCATCTCAGGACAATGTTTTAAGAGAGTGAAGGTAGAACTTGCAAGACCTCTTGAGGCCTAGCCTCTAGATTTAAAGCAGTATTTCCTTTGTCATATTCTATTTATTAAAGCAAATCATAAGGCCAGCACAGATTTATGATTGTGTTAACATTGACTCCACCTCTGAATGGGAGGAGCAGCAAAACATAATGCAGAGAATTATATGCACTGGGAAATAATTGGTGGTTGTTAAGAGGAAAGGTTTTGAAACAAATTGACCAAGTTCTGTATCCTTGGATTAACTACTTAATTTCTTTCTGGCTCATTTTTTTTTTTTTTTAATTTCTAATGTGGGACAAATAATCATACATACCTCACATGGTTATTGTTGAGAATTAAACCTGTAAAACTATTTGAATGTTTAAAATGGCCTCAAATATTGTCATGTCTATATAAGTGCTCACTTCTTGTATTTCAGTTGTTGCTTCCACTTTGTTATCTCTCATTTGCTCTCCACTCTTCTTTAGTATGATCCCTGCTCCTTCTACTCTATTGACTCTGCTTCTGTAGTGATCCTTAAATGTAACAGGTTGTTTTATCATATGTTTTTATTAATTCTCCTTTCTTCTATTATCATACTGGTAATTTCCCTGATTATCTTTACAGAACTCTTAGGATCTTTTTTTTTCTCTTCCTGCTTCTTCATTTTATTGTTCACCAATGGTTTTTCCTTTTGTCCCCTTCCTTCTCTTGCAGTTTTCTCTGCCAGACAATCTCATCCAGTCCCATTTTGTGAACTTTCAACATATATTAATGCATATTAATACCAAATATTCATCTTTATTTCTCAACATACCAGTTGCCTAATTGGTATCCCAACCAACAGGAACCACAAGTTCTTGAAATCCAAATTTTCCACCGCAAAACTTGTCTCTCAGGGCATCTGGGTGGCTCAGTTGATTAAGCGTCTGGCTCTTGATTTCAGCACAGGCCATGATCTCAGGACTGTGAGACTGAGCCTCATGTTAGGCTCTATGCTGTGGGTGGAGCCTGCTTGCATTCTCTCTCTCTGCCCTTCCCTGCACTGCTTGCATGCTCTCTCTCTCTTCCTCAAAACAAACAAACAAACTAAACACTTGTCTCTCATACCTCATTGAATTCTATATTCCCATCATGGGAAACTGTATTATCAAACCCTGCCACTCAAACTTAGACCACCTTGTACTCTTCTTCCTGTCACTTAATCTCTATAGCTACCTTATTTCACATCCAAATTCCAGTCGTGATAATATGTCTGTATTGAACCATTAGAGGAAATAACTACCATTGGTCTTCCCATCTGCACTGGTAACACTTCCTCCCCTCTGTTGCCTCAGTTACTTTGTATACTTTGTACGATCTGTCTTTACCTCTACTCAAAAAATTATTATTGCAACTTACTGATTACATAAATAAAATTAAAATCCTTGATGGGGAAATCCCCATTTCCTTCATGGTCTCTTCTCACTCTGTATCCCAATACTCTTTTTCTACTGCCAGCCCTTTCCCTGCATGAGTACACATATACTAATCATTTCCTAATTCCAAGTTGTTTTTTAGGGGGGCTCTTTTTCTGCTTGAAATATGTTTCTCTTCCTCTTCTACTTCCTCTCTGAATGTGTGCAGATTATCACTTACTAGAGATTAAACTCCATGAGAGCAAGAGACTTTGTTTTGTACATTTAAATGTACATGATACCTACAAATGTGTCTATTTTGTAGCATCACTGAATATCTAACTTTAAATGAATGAAGCTTCATAGAAATTCTTGTCATCATCACCTGCCATTTCTCAAAGCACTTTATGCTGCTTTCAGTTCTTATTGCAATGTATGAGAAGTAGGTAGTAGTGTGTGTTGGAAGTTCCCCCACTAGCCTCTGATTATGCCTGTGGGCAGAGACTTTGCTTTATTCATCTTCTGCAACATTTATTTAATAACATCACACATACAGTGTATAATAAATGACTTCCCACACAAATATCCTGTATTGTATCCATCCTTTATTTGGTCATTGGTCACCCCATATGACCAGTCACAGTCCTCATGGTGACCTTACCTTTGGACTACCAATAATAAAAATGTTTAAAGCATTGAATAAAAATATTGAAAAATAGTAAATTATAAGAGCACCTGAATGGCTCAGTCTTTAAGCATCTGCCTTTGGATCAGGTTATGATCCCAGGGTCCTGTGACTGAGCCCTGCATTGGGGTTCCTGCTCAGCAGGAAGCCTGCTTCTCCCTCTCCCACACCCTCTGCTTGTATTCTGTCTCTCACTGTCTCTCTCTCTCTCTCTGTCAAATAAATAAATAAAATCTTTCAAAAAAATAGTAAATGATAGAATTTCACAGAAAGTATCATTGAGCATATGTTAGAATCATTAATAAAAAGTTATTTAGTAACAAAGTCAATGTCAAAATCAAAAAGCACATAATGATAAAAATGTATAAAGTAGTAACTGCTTTTCAGTAAAAATACCAAAAATATGTAGGAATATCCAAACACTGATATTATTTCAACAAATGGAAAAATAATTATAAAACCAAAATCAAAATAATGCATTTAGTATTATAAGTTAAAGATCTTCTTATTTAAAAAAAAATATATTTATTTATTTGAAAGAGAGATCTCAAGTAGGCAGAGAAGCAGTCAGAGAGAGAGGGAGAAGCAGGCTCCTTGCTGAGCAGAGAGCCTGATGTAGGGCTCTATCCCAGGGCCCTGAGATCATGACCTTAGCTGAAGGCAGAGGCTTAACCCACTGAACCACACAGGCACCCCTAAAGATCTTCTTATAAGCACTAATTAAATATAATTTTAAAATATTGAGTTGAAATAACACCTAGAATAGTATATGCAATTCCATTCAGCTTTTCCCAAATGTAGAAATCAATAAAACAATTAAAATATATGTATAATGAAGGAATTTAGGTAGAATGGTTTTGTTTTAATCTCAGAGAAAATGTGTTCTAATAGTGCTCTCATTGGGAATAAAATAACTGTATTTATATAATCATGAAAAGAAAGAAATGGGTTGATGGTCATAAAACTCCCTTGGTAGTCAGGCATTGTTAATTTAAAAGTAGGAAGTCATGGATTGAAGTTAATGAGGGGGTGAGCCACCATGCAATTTAGTTAAACTGTTTAACACAAAAGCTGGTAGAAATATAGAAAGAGAGTTCCAGAGGGAGTAATAGAAGAAAAGGTTGTAAATCAGTCTATGAAAAAGAAAAGAGAAAAACAGAACACTGTTTTAGAGGAAATGAGAATCACATAGTTCCATTATTTGATAGATTAGAATAATCAAAGGGATGTGAAATGCCAAATTCAGTCATTTGATAGATTGAAGGAATCACAATAAAGATATAAAGGTAAATTTATATTTCTCATGAGGATGATCAAAGTGGATTATTAGGTACTCCCATGGCTGTTAAATATTATGTTGACTTTTATTCTTCCCTGGGTGCCTAAAAATGTGTCTTATCTGATCATAGAGAAAAGTTACTTCTAGACCTTTATTTACAGATTTCTAAAAGTCAAAATTATATTACTCTCTGGAAGAGAACAGCCATTTTCATAGTAGTTAATATGGCAGAGATAAAAATTTCATTGTCCACACAGAGTAAATTGAGTGGAAGTTGGACAAGACCCACAAGTAGCAGTAACGAAATAATCTGCAAAAAAATTATTTACCACATTCCTTCTTTCATCTATTTATTAATTTATTTAATAAGCATTGCATGCCTACTATGAAATTATTTTAACCTGTTATAACCCAATGATTAAATTTTTAAATTGACTCTTTCAGAGCTTGAATAACTAGCGGCTTTCAAGATTTCTTACCTGAGGTTTTTTAAATCTTTAGATATCAGTTATATGTTGAAGGTTTCCATTTGTATCAAACATAACATACATTTATTCTTTTTTTCAATCAATTCTAATTTTATTTTAAATTAACTTGTTTTGAATTGATAATCATAGTTTATATACAATGGGAAAGAGCAGTTAAACAGTAAGAACATATATTCCTGTAGTCAGAGAAATGTTGGCAATTAGAACTTGGAAAAGCTTGTAGAATCAATGAGTTTGCATGGTAGGAAGATTTTTTTATGAGGTCGTACTCGATCTAAAAACAGTTCTTTTCCTGCTACAAGATGGAACTGACTATAAAACTGCTATCATCACTGAACAAACTAGAGGCCTTAAAGATAGACAAAGACAGGTAACAGTACAATACATTTTAGGAAGAGACCAGTCATTCCCAGGTAAACAAAAAACAAAAACCAACTGAACAAAAACAGTTCAATAATGTACATTTTCTGATCACAGAAACAGAAAAGTTATTTTCAGATCTACTTCCCATATGCAGGAAATATACAACTGAAGAATATAAGCTTCTTTCTAGTAAATGTAAATTTATTTCAAATGTCAACATTATGCACTTACAGAGACAAAATTATTTGCAATGGGAAACCTTGATAAGTAGAATAATTCTGCCACAGATTTATCTGAAAAAGAAAATAATCAGATTATGATTAATATGGGAAATAAAGTTAAAACAGGAAGAAAATAGAGGTACTCCTATCCACTACATACGATTAAATGCTTTAACAGTTACTTGTGAGGAAAGATTAAAATTGACCTCCATATTATGTGTCTATGTAATTATGATTAATGTTTAATCATTTCTGAGTTGGTCTTCTTCCTATCAGATCTACAAATCTCATTCAATCTTTTACTTTAAAAATATAAATCTTTATGGGAAACCTTCAGTTTTTCCCCATTGAAAATGAGATTCACTATAGGATTTTTGTACATGGCTTTTATGATATTGAGGTATGTTCCCTCTATCCCTACACTGTGGAGAGTTTTAATCAAGAAACGATGCCATATTTTGTCAAATGCTTGTTCTGCATCAATTGAGAATATCACATGGTTCTTGTTTTTCTTTTGTTAATATGATGCATCACATTGATTGATTTGCAGATGTTGAACCACCCATGCAACCCAGGAATAAATCCCACTTGCTTGTGGCGAATAATCCTTTTAATGTACTATTGGATCCTCTTGGCTAGTATCTTGGTGAGAATTCTGGCATCCATGTTTATCAAGGATATCGGTCTGTAATTCTCCTTTTTGGTGAGATCTGTGTCTGGTTTGGAGATCAAGGTAATGCTGACCTTTGAAAGTTTTCCTTCCATTTCTATTTTTTGAAGCAGTTTCAAAAGAATAGGTATTAATTCTTCTTTAAATGTTTGGTAGGATACCCTGGGGAAGCCATCCAGCCCTGGACTCCTGTTTGTTGGGAGATTTTTGATTATTGCTTCAATTTCCTTGCTCGTTATGAGTCTGTTTCAGGTTTTCTATTTCTTTCTGTTTCAGTTTTGGTAGTCTATGTGTTTCTAGGAATGCATCCATTTCTTCCAGATTGCATAATTTGTTGGCATATAGTTGCCCTTTTCCTTTCTTTTTGATAAGTCTGGCTAGGGGGTTATTGATCTTATTAATTCTTTCAAACAACTATCTTTTAGTTTCATTGATCTGTTCTACTGTTCTTTTGGTTTCTGTTTCATTGATTTATGTGCTAATCTTTATTATTTCTTGTCTCCTATTTGGTTTAGGATTTATTTGCTCTTCTTTATCTAGCTCCTTGACATGTAAGGTTAGGTTATATATTTGAGACTTATCTTTTTGCTTATCATACTTATCGTATTGCTATGTACTTCCCTCTTAGGACCACCTTTGCTGCATCCCAAAGGTTTTGAACAGTTGTGTTTTCATTTTCATTAGTTTCCATGAATTTTCAAAATTCTTCTTTAATTTCCTGGTTGATCCATTCCAGACTTCAAGCTATATTACAAAACTGCAGTCATCAAGACAGTATGGTACTGGCACAAAAACAGATACATAGACCAATGGAACAGAATAGATAATCCAGAAATGGACCCTCAACTCTATGGTCAACTAATCTTTGACAAAACAGGGAAGAATATCCAATGAAAAAAAGACTGTCTCTTCAACAAATGGGAAAATTAGGCAGTCACATGTAGAAGAATGAAACTGGACCATTTTCTTTTACCATACACAAAGATAAACTAAAAATGGATGGAAGGCCTAAATGTAAAACAGGAATCCATCAAGATCCTAGAGGAGAACACAGGCAGCAATTTCTTCAACTTTGGCCTCAGCAACTTCTTGCTAAAGCCAAGGGAAACAAAAGCAAAAATGAACTACTGGGACGTCATCAACATAAAAAGCTTTTGTATAGCAAAGGAAACAGTAAAAAAAAAACCTAAAAGGCAACCTACAAAATGGGAGGAGATGTTTGCAAATGTCTTATCAGATAAAGGGCTAGTTCCAAGTTCTATAACTTGTCAAACTCAACACCCAAAGAACAAATAATCAAATCAAGAAATGGGCAGAAGATGTGAACAGACATTTCTCCAAAGAAGACCTACAAATGGCCAACCAGACACATGAAACATGCTCGACATCACTTGGCATCAGGGAAATACAAATCAAATCCACAATGAGGTACCACCTCACACCAGTCAGAATGGCTAAAATGAAAAAGTCAGGAAACAAGTGTTGGATGAGGATGTGGAGAAAGGGGAACCCTCCTACACTGTTGGTAGGAATGCAAGCTGGTATAGTCACAATGGAAAACAGTATGGAGGTTCCTCATGAAGTTAAAAATACACCTATCCTATGACCTGGTAATTGCACTACTGGGTATTTACCCCCAAAATACAAATGTAGTGATCCGAAGGGGCAATGCACCCCAGTGTTTATAAAATCAATTCCACACTACTCAAACTATAAAAAGAGCCCAGATGTCTATCAACAGATTAATGGATAAAGAAGATGTGGTGTATATATGCAATGGAATATTACTCAGCCATCAAAAAGGATGGGATCTTACCATTTACATCGACATGGTTGGAATTGGAGGAGGTAGTATACTGAGTGAAATAAGAGAAAGATAATTATCATATGGTTTTACTTATATGAGAATATAAGAAACATTACAGAGGATCATAGGGGAATGGAGGGAAAATGGAGTGGGAAGAAATCAGAGAAGGAGATAAACCATGAGACACTCTTAACTATGGGGAAAAAAATCTGAGGGGGGATAGGGTAACTGGGTGATAGGCATGTGATGGGCTTATGAAGGAGGGCATGTGATGTGATGAGCACTGGGTGTTATATGCAACTATTGAATTACCGAACTCTATATCTGAAGCTAATGATGTTGGCCAATTAAAATAAGTTTAAAAATTTAATAAATTGAATCTTTAAATAAAATACCTGTGATTCAGATAGATATCTTGACCAAGTTAATCTGAACTTAGAACTGTAATCAGATTTTTACAACCCAGAATCTCAACCTAGGTGAACAGCATCTGTATAAACTTATAACCTTCCTAAGACTTTACCTATCAGTGTATGCTTTACTTTATTAAGTTTCATACTAATATTTCTTATCTTAGATGAAAGTTGAGGTGGGGATGTATTTGCTTCTTCTATATATTGTGGTATATCTATAAAAACAAACATAGCATAAATGCTCATATTCTTGACATGGGTCTTCCTTATAACAATTGAATTAATTGTGTTTACATGTCTAATATGGAAGACTTGTTTATATTGTAGATCTGAGAAATGCCACTTTTACAAAATTCATTGTAAAAATAATGTGCCTAATGTTAAATATGTTAAAATCCAGAAATATATAGAGTAAGAAGTGAAACCCCTGTTTTCCCAGTTCCTTGCTTAGAAATAACCCCTAGTGATATATCCATGATCATCTTTCAATCTTTTTATTACTCATTAAAAAACACATTTATATCCACTTTAAAGATGAGGAAACTGAGCTATAAAAAGATATATAACTCACCTAGTGTCATATAATTAGTAAGTGGTGGAACAGGGAATTAAAAAAATGTAGGCAGTTTTATAAGTATTTTAACCAACTATCCCATACTTCCTGTTTTATACTGAAAATTAAAAATATATTTTAACATAAGGATATTATACTGTTCTTACTGTTCTGTGATTTGATCTTTATTCCTAATTTATTTTGCAAATACATAACCTAGTTTTTATCGTTTTCCAATATGTGCATGGTATGTAAAAGTTAGCACTCACTGTATGTAATTTTACTTATACATATAAAATTAAGTGGGCACATAGGCTGTTAAATTTTTGACTGTTAAAATTAAGGAATGATCTTTATACATGCATCTTTGTGTATTTGGGTGTGGGCATTTTTGTAGGAGAAATTTTTAGAAGGGGAAATTGCCATGTCAAAGTATGTATACATTTTAATTGGCTTCCTTAAGGACTTAGTGTATGATAGTTTGCTCTCCCAAATTTTTACCCACACAGAATATTTTCAGTCATTTCAAACACTTCTGTTTTTCTTTTTTATGATTTTTATTTGAGAGAGTGACAGAGAACATGAGTGGGTTGAGGAATAGAGGGAGAAGCAGACTCCCTGCTAGAGCAGGGAGCCCAATGTGGGGCTCAATCCTGGGACTCCAGGATCATAACCTGAGGTGAAGGAAGATGCCTAACTGACAAGCCACCCAGACACCCCTCAAATATTTTTCAAGGTAATATGTAAAAAGCAGGATTGATTTTTCTTTTATTTGTGATTTCTTGCTAATACTGAAAGTTGATGACTTTCAAAAAAAAAAAAAAACTGGATACTCATGCACATGTTAATTGAGTTCTTCCTTTTTTGAATTACTTGTATGTTTCCCCCATTCATATTAGTTCAGTTACTGTTTGCTTATTGTTAGAAGGAACTCTATAGTTCCTATACTAACCTTTCATTTGTTGAATGCACACTGCTAATATATTCCCACTTAGTCTATCTCATGTTTCTGATACCTAGTTTTATGATATTCTTATACAGTTAAGTGTGCCAATCATTCCTTTATCTTTGAGTTATATATCACTGTTTGAGTATTTATAAAAAATTTGTGGAGGTGTAGTAAGAGCATTACTGAATTTATGGCCATAAATAGAACCGATTCACACCAAGTGGTGTTGGAGAAGAGGATTCTGGGTAGAATTCATCACATGACCAAAGGAATAGTGATGAGATAAGAACACACAGGTATGCTTGGGGAAAATATTTATCATTTAGTGTGCTGGAGCTTCAAATATGAGGTAGGCAGTGGCAGCAAATGGGATTGGAAAAGATAAATATGTAGGTTCTCAATACTGGAGAAAAAGGGTGCTGAAATCAGAAACTTGGAAATGTGCCTTAAAACAATAAGGAACTACATATGGGGATGTGAAATAGTCATATTTGTGATTTATTAGTAGAGTCTGAAAATTGCAGGAAGGCTGGATTTGAGAAATTCAAGGTCTTGTGGTGACCTAAGAAGCTACAGTAGTAGAATAAATGGTGCTAAGCTAAAGCTAGGGTGCTGGTATTTTGAGGGAGAAGAAATGAGGTCCTCTGTTATTAATATTAAAAAGTGCTAAATATAAAAAGAAATCAAACACTGTTTGCTTTATCTAAATTTTTTTTTATAGATTTTATTTATTTATTTGGCAGAGGGCACAAGCAAGGGGAACAGCAGAGGGAGAGGGAGAAGCAGGTTCCTCACTTGAGCAGTAAGTCCTATGTGAGGCTTGATCCCAGGACTTTGGGATCATGATCTGAGCCAAAGGCAGACACTTAACTGACTGAGCCATCCAGATGCCCCTATTCTATCTAAAATTTACAAATTTTAATTCCTAAAAGTCTTAAGCCCTTTTAGCCATGTTCAAAAATATGCCACAAAAAGCTGAAATCACCACTGGAATATTTTCTACTGACAATGTTTAGAAAGCTTATGCTACTGCTATATATTTTATATAATTTAATATATAATACCTAATGTGATTTGTGAATAAAAACATAAATGTATGATTAATTTTTCTTTCCTCTTAAAAAGCAAAATTCAACTATATAAATTTGAAGATCAAATTGGCTTTGTTTAAATGATTCATAAATCTAGCAAGTAGAGGAGAACTCGGCGTAGTTATACAAAATGAAAGAAAAGTTTTATAAGGAGAAAAAGGTGAAGGAAGAAAGTTATTAGGAAAAAAAAAAAAAAAAAAGAAAAGTATTGTTCCAGGCAAGGTCACTTTCCATTAGGAGGAAGAATAGAAGATCTTATGAAGTTTACCTCATCTTACTTTGTGGGATGGAGAGGGCCTCTATAACAGATTACCTCATTGGGGCTGATCAGAAAATTCCTGACTGACTGGTTAAGACTTATTTCTGGGAGAAGTTGAAACTGCCATTAGATTAGGCATTTGGCAATGTGGCCTAAGTGATGGCATTTGGGGTCTGTGGTTTTCTTTTTAACAATTCTCCCTGTATGATCAGTTTAACTGAGAGATGTGATAAAAATTTAAGGCATTAGTGGTACTCTCAGCTTCTGGTCTGCACTTCCTGTAGCTTTTACTGATCTGGTGTGTGATAGTCACAGGTCATGGGTGTTTGCTTATTTTTCTGAATCCTTGTGATATTCATAGGCCACAATTTAGGTCTACAATCCTTAAGTTATTTTCTTCACTTGTCTGATGTTCCAGTCTTAACATCTGCTTGATATTTTGTGGCTGTGAATATACATTTAAAACTTTCCAGAGGATATAATGCACCAGGTAGATAACTATAAGCAGGATAATTCCCAAATTTGGAGTGCCCTTCAGAGCCAGGGTCCTCAATATCCAAAGCAATCAAAGAAAATCCAGATTGAAGGAGTCATCCTTTAAAGCCAAGTGCCTTATTTAGTGATCTTTTGTAACTTGAGTTTTAACTTCCACAGAAACGTTAATCCAGATACAGCAGGTGGTGGTAGCCACAGCACAGACACCAACTTGCTCACCTAAAAAATAATCAAGGGCTATCCTATTATCAGGGACTATTTTGGCTTGAGAATTTAAGGATCTTTGTTGGACCACTATTGTTTTAGCAGATTCAGATTCTGCAATAATTTTAAGATTTTAAGATTTAAGAAGTTCTTGATCATAGGCTTATTTACATTTATCCCTAACCAGATAAATAGGGACCTGTCAAAAGAAATAAATTCTGAATCACAAAGCCTCCTGGTAGGTCCTTTTTAACCCAATAATGTAAATTCAGAGAGTTGACCAATGAGATTTTCCCCCTTTGCTTGTGAAAGCTAGGAGCACAGTTAGGTTTTCTCCCAGCTTGGAATAAAAGGTTTTTTTGTTGTTGGGTTTTTTTGTTTTTTTTTTTTTTGTTTGTTTTGTTTTTAATTCTAGAGCTCATCCTCCATCCCTTCATTTAGGAATGGCCTGGAAGATGCAGATGAGGACATTATCTTTCCAGGCCAAACAGGAAAGGGAAAGAAGAAACATTTAAAGTATGAAATTTTGATTTGCTGTCTTGGGTAGAAGCAGTCTAACTCAATGTTAGCTATTTATCTTCCTTGGCAACTGGACTTAGAGGTCTCAACATCAGGTGGAACCTACTAGAGCTGTGTGATATGTAGCCAAAAGCATTAATACCTCCTAGTTGTGAAGCATTATCAGTGGTCATGAACATTTGGTAAGGTCCTTCCAACTGAGCATGTGAGCTGTTTTCTCTGATGAGGCTTCCAAAATAATAATCAGGTCATCAGGTTGTGATCAACAGGATTCTTTAAATTGGGATCCAGGAAGTTGTCTTTAATCTGTTAATAGTCTTGAGCATAAGATATTAGAGACTTACAATAGCTTCTCATACCAGCATAATACCTTCTAGGTCCATCAACTTTTCAAAAATGCAAGCTCTCATTGTTTTTTATGGCTGATTGATATAACTCTGTGTGTGTGTGTGTATCACATCTTCTTTATCCTTTCATCCACTGATGGGTATTTGGGTTGCTTCCATATCTTGACTATTCTAAATAGTGTTGCAATAAACATAGGAGAGTATATATCTTTTTGAATTAATATTTTCATTTTCCTTGGGTAAATACTCAGCAGTAGAAGTACTCAGTGCTATGGAATTTCCATTTTCATTTTTAGGGGGAATCTCTATATGTTTTTCCACAGTGGCTACACTCATTTACATTCCCACCAATGGTGCATGAATGTTCCTTCCTCCACATCCTCACCAGCACTTGCTATTTCTTATCTTTTTTGTATTAGCCATTCTGCCTAGTGTGAGGTGGTATCTCATTGTAGTTGTGATTTGTATTTCCCTGATGATTAATGGTGTTAGGCATCTTTCCATGTACCTGTTGGCCATCTATGTTTTCTTTAGAACAATGTCTATTCTGCCAATTTTTTAATCAGATTGTTCAATTTTTTTGGTGTTGGGTGTTATAAGTTCTCTCCCTCTCTCTCCATATATATGTATATATTCTTTATATAATTTTATATTATATATATTTATTTTTTAAATTTTATTATTTTAATTTTATATTATATATATATTTATATTATATATATATTCTTTATATAATTTTATGTTAACCTCTTATTGCATATATCATTTACAAATATCTTCTCTCATTAAATAGGTTGTCTTTTGTTTTGCTGATGGTTTTCTTTGCTGTGTAGAAGCTTTTCATTTTGGTG